>JAGVVM010008345.1:0-18917 GCA_019149425.1 Psidium friedrichsthalianum | reverse complement strand
GTTAATATTTGTTTGCTGTCATTTGTGGCTACTCTGATCGTGGGGAAGGCTACTTCGTTGACGTTCCTGGTGTTAAGATTCTGGAGGAATTTGGGGTTGAAATTTGTGGTTCATGCGTGTTAAAATATCTTTGCTGTCATTGTGGCTACTGCGCATAACGTTCTCGTGGATTTATGTTGGGATAGATTTGGGATTTAAGATTTTTAAATTTTTTTGTTTCATGCATGTTAAAATTTCTTGAATCTATGGGATTTTGAGCTCTTATTTTTTTTTTTTTTCTTTAAAGACTGACTTGACCTGAACCTCTTGGAGTAATAATTGGAGTATCGGGTCGGCCTGCCCAGTCCAGTCCGAGTTTTTGCGCTAGTCGGCCTCACTGAGACCTGGCCTCGACCCAGCCCATCGCCACCAACCACCTAGTGGCTGAGTGATAGTTACATGAGTGACTTTGATCTAATTCTAAGGAATGACGTCTGTAAATTTGTCCCCGAAGAAGCCTCTTCTTCTCTAGAAATAGGGGAACCATTGCAGCTCATCAGCATACGCCATCATGTCCTGCAGAGTCTATCCGCAACCAAAATTCTTCTGGCTTTTTTACAATTTACCCATGACGCGTGAAAATACGTGGTCCTCTCAAATGCTATCTGCTAGAGAGTAGTATGCGTGTTTGTTATTTGTTTTCTTTAACTAAAGCTTTGGTTTTTGCAGAACGTTGGAGTCTTGATCTAGTCGTGAAAGATGTTCTCCGTAGCTGGAAGTAAGATCAAGACCACTAACTCCGATGCGTACTCGGGCACTGTGTCCGTTTTGTTGGAATCCAATGTACTGGTGGCCACTGTGCAAGTGCAACCCTTTTTTTTTTTTTCTGTTTTTGGGTCGGTAATTGTGGTGATTTGGGCAAAATGATGGGTCTTTGTGTGGTTCCTATCATGCTCCATTGTCGTGTCCGTTGGCCCCACTGGTCCCCTCCCTTCTGACTACACTCTCTCTCTCACTCTCTCTCTCTCTGGTCCCCTTTCTTTTTTTTTACTCATTGCTCGCTTCGTTCCTAGCGCGTTCGGTCCAGCTCGACTCTATTTTCTTCTGTCCCCTATTTTCCTCCCGTTGCTTTCCGACGCCCTCTTTCTTTCCCTTGTTTTCTTATGACCGCTCATTGTTCTTTTCCTTTGCCCCACGTGATTTCCCTCTCGTTTTGACTAAACTCTCTCCCTGTCCCCCTCAACTATTACGCGCCCTGTTTGTGCGCTCACATGATCGCCCGTTCTAACGCAAACGCCACCGGAGACGCCAGCTCCAACTCTGTGCATGCAAAAACAGATGAGACGAGAGACCTTTTGCGACGCAAAACCCCCCAACAATATATGCAGTCAACCCGTGGCTCCGTGCGTCGCCGCCCACCCAGCACGACATTGCTTTTTGAGCTTCAGAGCGCCCAACCTCGTGACAACCTTCACCGCTGCCTCTACCATTACATGGTCGGCCAGGGGAATACGTTGTCTGACAGAGACAGCGAAGACTTCCAGTCAGTGATTGGGATCGACGATCCTCAGAGAAATCGGCAACTCCAAGATCTGCATACCGGAAATTTGACTGTACTACGATTTTCTTGAGACTATACTTTCTATCATTTCCTTCGCGTCGATTTAACTCATTTCCTCATAAGGGCAAATCCAGTACGTATAGATGGTCTATAGTTTAGGCCCGCGGAGGCTATGTTTGTTGAATTTCCCGACGTTTTGTTGTTGTTGAGAGAGAACCTTAAATGGCTGCAAAATATTGGTTTTAACCTCCCTTTCAAGTTCATTAGATATTGTGTGCCCGGTTGCATAATCGACATGCGAAAGAAAACGTTAAGAGGAGTGTGCAGGTATGATTAAATGTGATCGGACGGGGTGTCCGCCAAGGATCTCCAATCTCCAAGTGATATGCGTATTTCCAGAAAGAGAAGCTAGCTAGAGATGTCGTCTTTCTCGCTACCCATTCACGATCACCTCGACCGAAAATCTCAAATTCGTCGCGACCTAGAATCGCACATGGCCGCATAGAAGCGAATTCCCATGAAAAAAAATGATGCTCTGTCCCCAGGGGAAAAGGGAAAAGGAGCATAACTTTCGGAGGCAATGGTCCTCTTGACGTGGAAAACGTAACGATCTTGCGAGTACGAGGCGTTGCTGTCGGCGTTCCCGTGGAGCATACTTTGAATGCGAAGGAGGCCAAGGAGGGAGGTGGGCCCACGTGGGACCCCTGATTTTCCAATTTCTAGTCTTTTTTATTATTTTATTCTTTTGATGGGGTGGAATTTTCGAGGAAAAAGATGAATGTTTGTTTCCCTCCCCCTTTCTTTTAAAACTAAAAACTGTTAAAGAATCGTGACTTAGGAGGGAAATTAAACCAAAAATAAGAAAATTAGGAAAATTAATCCAAATCACAATTCCTTTGATGAGTATTTTGAAAATCCGAATCATCTGGGCCTATTCCTAAATGTAATGATCAAATCGTGTGGCTTTTGTTTCTAACGACGTGGGTTTCCATCACAAGTAGTCATTGTTTATCGAGTGATAACGATTTATCGAGAAAAGTATGTTCAATAGCATCAATTTTTTTTTTATGATATAATTGTTGTTCATAATTCTTTTGTTGATGATAAGTAATTTTTCATAATCTTCAAAACTCATGAGTGATGGTGAGCGTGATCAATATAGTTTAATTAATGACAAGATTAGAAGTGAGTTATCCTAATGTGCGAATTTAAATTTTCTCACTTTTTCAAAATTTGATTTGGGTCGGAATGCTAATATACTATTATTAATTGAGACTCGAGGATAAGTTCAGGTCAGCCAGTTTCGAATTTTCATCCTGCTCCAGAAAAAAAAAGGAAAAAGAAAAGAGAATTTGATTTTCCACTCTCGCTCTTTAGCGTGTGGGAGAATGGGCGAGCGATGTCGGTTTTGGCGCATCCGAATTGGCGCGAATGGATTGAAAGGAAGCGGATGGCTTGTCGTTTTGTGGAAGGGCTGGGTCCTTCCTGTTTTTCTTTTTAATAAAACTAATCGATTAATGGACCAATTGTATTAATACCGAAGTGATTGAACCCGGTTGGATTTGGATTCGGTTCGGCTAATAAAAACAATTTTTTTTTCTTTTTTAGATTCAATTCGGTTTGATTTGGTTCATAAATTGAATAAAACCGACAAATTTTGAAATGCAAATCCCAAACAGCAACGCCCCTTTCTCTCCTTAAATTTCAAATTTGGGTCCCTCTCCTCTCTCCTATTAATTTAAATTTAGGGAGTTGGAGTGAACGAAATCATAGTTCTAATTGTTCTCTTTAATTTATTCGGACACAGGGGATTGATTTTGTGTAGCCAGTGTTTTCAAGAGAAGCCTCTTCAGCATGTCGGCCCCCAGACGGCATGTTTCTGAGCTTCAGGGGCCCGACAGTCACGACGCCTTTGCCGACTGCCTCTAACATTACATGGTCGGCCAGGGGATCGTCATATAGGCAGGAGCCGGTGATCGCATTAAGGATCTCCTTAGAGAAGTTGGTACTCCAAGAATCTGCATACCGGAATTTGACTGTCCTATAATACTTTCTGGGAGACTACTTTCTATCTTTCCTTTGAGTCGATTGACTCATTACTCATAAGGGCAGTACAGTACGAGATGGTCTATGGTTTTAGGCCGGCGAGGCTATGTTTATGCATTTCCCCCACATCTTGACGGGCGAATATAACTTTACCTGATGCTGCAAATATGAGCTTAAATCTCCCTTTCAAGTTCATGGATATTGTGTGCCCCCGTTGCATAATTGACGTGTGAAAGAAAACGTTAAGAGGAGTGTACAGGTATGATTACGTGTGATCGGACGGGTCCGCCAAGGATCTCCAATGTCCAAGTGTGGAGTTTTGCTTTTAATCGACGTGTGTTTTCATCACAAGAGTCATGTTTGCCAATTGATAGCGATTTTCGAAAAAGTAGTTGAATAGCATCAGTTTTTTTTAATGAATAATGTTGTTTAGTGGAATCTTCTGTTGATGTTAAGTAATTTTTCATAATCTCCGAAACTCAAGGGTGATGGTGAGCGTGATCGATATAGTTTATTAATGACGATAGTGGAGTAGTTGTCCTGATCTTTTATTTTGAATTATGTTATGCGAATTTAAATTTTCTCACTTTTTCAAAATTCGATTCGGGTCGGAATGCAATATACTGTTATATAATTGAGACTCGAGGGTACGTTCAGGTCAGCCATTCGAATTTTCATCCGGCTCAGAAAAAAAAAAGGAAAAGGAAAAGAGAATTCGATTTCCACTCTCGCTCTTTAGCGGGTAGGAGAGTGGGCGAGCGATGTCGTTTGGAGTATCCTGAACTGGCGCGAATGGATGGAAAGGAAGGGGATGGCTTGTCGTTTTGTGGAAAGGCTGGGTCCTCCTTTTTTCTTTTTGAAAACTATCGATTAATGGACCAATTAATACAAAAGTGACTGAACCAGGCTGGATTCGGATTTCGTTCGGTTAATTAAAAACAATTTTTTTTCTTTTTTTTTTAGATTTGATTCAGTTCGATTCAGTTTATAAATAGAATTAAACGGATAAATTTGAAAATGCAAATCCTAAACTACGAAAGCCCCTTCTCGTCCTCCGAATTTCAAATTTGATGTCCCTTTCCTCCCCTCTATAAATTCAAATTTATGGTTGAGTCAACGAAATTCATAGTTCTAATTGTTCTCTCTAATTTATTCGACACGGTTGATTTTGTGTAGCAGTGTTTCGAGAGAAGCCTCTGGCGAAACACTGGAAAGATCGTGGAGAAGAACAAGAGCACTCAAGCGCAAGGACGATCTGAAGATCGTCGTCGAGAGTTTATGGGAGGTACGTTAAAGCTTCCTACTCGTCTCTGGTGCAACGAACTAAGCTTATGTTCTCTCAGACTTTTAGGACGATTGGGCAAAGATCGTTAGGTTCAATGTATACAGATACTCACCAGTTCTCGTTCCTTCTTGGGGAGTAGCGATATAGTCGAAAACCATTGTGTGATATGAGACTTTCAATCGATTAGGCCGACTCGTCCCCAGAATCCAGTTGGTTCTTCTTCAATAGTGTAATTATCTTCAATTTGTGGCGAAGTGAGTTCAACTTGTCTCTAGTCAAATGTATTGTTATGGTTCCCACTTTGATATCGGACTGGTTCTAAAGATATCATCATAATTTTGAGTTCGAGAAAATTTCCAAAAAGAGTTCTAAACCTATGTAATTGTGTCAATTCAGTTCTAAATTTTTTTTTTTGCCAATACAATTTTTGATATTACTTTATATGGTTTGAATTTTTTTTATTTTATTTTTCCTTTTATCTATCCTTTTCCTTCTTTTCTTTTTTCCTTTTCCTTTTTCAAACCACTGTGGCCGGCGAGAGTGCGAGACTTACTGGCCTTTGCGTGAGGGCTGCGAAGCCCTCGTTCGGGCGCGGCTCTTGCCCTGCCTCGCCAGATCTAGGTGAGGGCAGCCCCGCCATCCCCTTCGTTCCATGGCTATTGAGGCCTTTTGTAAGCATTTGATCACATGCCCTTTTGTAAAGCATCATTCACTTACCTAGGTAGAATCAATTCTTTTGGAAAGGGCCTAAAGAGAAGCTCCTCATTTACTTTTCCCCTATGTCCTAGTAATTGAAAAGGAGGATGTGATGAAGGCAACCGGTTCTTAGTAAATAAAGTGTCCTGGACAGTTATGTGGAGTAAATGGGATTGGAATTAAGGATCGACGAATCATATCCTAGTGAGACCGACCAATATCACTACATGTATGGTTTCGATTCCTTCTCACATCTTTCCTCACCATTACAATATTAAGACGTATAGACATGTTGTGTCGTTTGCTGTGTCAAACGACGCTGAGCTCGCTTCGGAAGATGTACATGGTATTACTCATCTATGTTGCTTGTAGGTACGATGATATACATATGCACGGCCCTTGAGGTGTATAAAACGCACCATGAGATGGACATTTGAAATACTTTATGAACATTGATTTCTCATCAAATTGTCATCGTCCCAGCCTTGGACATAATAAGGGTGTTTGCTGGTCGCTTTGTTCACATGTGGCACGCGTGGATTTTGATCTTATTTCGACAGTGTTTTAGTCATGTGAACATATAGAGATGCTCCATTCATGTCAAATTTCTTTTTTATCAATTTGGGACGTTTTAAGGCTTGAAACACAAAAAATGGAGAAAAGTATCAAAAAAGTCTTAAACCATTGTATTGGTGCCTATTCAGTTTTAAACATTTTGCATTAGTGCCAATTCAATCCTAAATTTTTGCATTTGTGCCAATTGAATCCATTCGGCCAATTTTGATAGGAAATCACTAACATGAATGCCGGTTGTCCTACGTGGCACGGTTGACACTAATGTAAATATATTTTTTTAATATTTTGATTGTCTTCTTCTTTTTCTCTTTTCTATACACTTTTTTTTTTATTAAGGGCCGACGAGGTGCATTGTGGCCTCGCCTAGCCGCCGCAAGGGCCATGAAGGGCTTGCCTAGCAGGCCGACGAGGGTCGCGACACTCTCGTTGTCCCTCAATAAAAAGAAGAAAAGCACAGGAAAGAAAGAGAAAAAAAAATCAAAAATCAAAAATTATTAAAAAATATAAAAATGTCCATGTTGACGTAGTCATGCCACAAGGAACGACAAATGTCCACATCAGCAAATTCTGGTCAAAATTGGTTGGATGGACTCAATTGGTACAAATGCTAGCATAAATTGGCATCAATAAAAGGTTTAGGACTGAACTGGCATAAATGCAATTAGTTTAGGACTTTTTTTTTTTGACACTTTGCCCATAAAAAACAATAGGATTCCATGTTGCCCAAATTTGATTCAAGTAAAGTTGTTAGTTGCTTGGTATTACTTACTCGTCTTGGACCTTCTCAGCATGTATAAAGTGCTAAGGTTCGGATTAGTGAATAAAGTGAAAGGAAAGAAGAGATCTTTCTTGTTCGGTGCTTAAGCGGTCCTCGAATTAAGTTCATTATGTTCGAGAAACAAAATGCATAGTGGACCGACCCCTCTCTCAAATTCTTTCTAAAGTTTTTCTTTGAGTAAATCATGAATCTCCTTTGGAATGATATCCATGTAAGAAGATGATAGTTTGGATTCATATTAATTCCATATTGGACTATCATAGACTTATGCTTGAAGTGTGCTTGAACTTAATGTTGGACATCGTGTACAACTTATCCTAAGCGATCAAAACTCTCAAAACAGTTATATAGTCGTACTTCTTGAAATACAAGAGCAATTCAAAAACTTTTTGCGCCATTATCATGTCATAATTGTGCCTAAGGAAAAAAAAAAGCAACGTGAAGCTAAGTGGCTTTAGTTTGAGCAGAAGCAAAAGAAAAACAAAAGAAGACGAACAAAATCGTGTTTTTAATTCAAGTCAGATGTGATTCGGGTTGGGGTCTTGGGTCCCAGCAAGCACATAATAGAAAATTTGGACTCAATTCGAGGATTGACAACCCTACCTCCACATCAATGTGTTTGTTCATATGAATGCTGGCTTCATTATTCAAGAGGATGACGTGGCCCAAGTCGGGAGATATAATTATAATTATCATCTAATTAAATAAGATCACATGTCATGGGGGAAGTGTATGGATGTGTAGGTGCCTATTTGAATCTGAACCTCTAAGTGGGTGCAAAATAATAATTTTGGTATGATGTGGAGATTAACATTTGAATGAACTCTTAGTCAATGTTTCGACTTTTAATCAAAGATCCTGAAGACATAAAGAAATGCCTACTTATTGCAAGCCGATCTCGCAATAGGAAGGTCTCAAGCCACTCTCTCTCTCCCCCCCGCCACAAAAAAAAAAAAAAAACACGGATTTGTTTAGTAATCCATGATGCAATGGATCCAGAACCTCGAAGATTCGAAGCAAATCACGAAGCTTTGCCGACGCTCTCTTTCTTTCCTTTGTTTTCTCATGCCCTCATTTTCTTCTTCCTTGCCCCACGCGTTTTCCTCCTTTTGACTAAACTCTCTCTCTCTCTCTCTCTCTCTCTCAATTATTACACGTCCTGTTTGCTCCCACTCCGAGCAAACCTAAAACCAGATCCAGACGAGAGAGCTTTTGTGAGGCCAAAAAAAAAAAAAAAAAACCATGGCATCAACTAGTGGTTCCGGCGCATCGGCCACCCAGCACGATGTGTTTCTGAGCTTCAGAGGGCCGGACACTCGCAAGACCTTCACTGACTGCCTCTATCGGGCCATGCTCGGCCAGGGGATCGTCGCCTACATGGACAATGAACAGCTCCACGCCGGTGACCGGATCGACAATCTCCTAACAGCGGTCGGCAACTGCAAGATCTGCATACCGATCTTCTCCAGTGGCTACGCTTCGAGCGCTTGGTGCCTCCGTGAGCTCGCTTGTGCGATGGAGCTTAAAGAATCAACCGGGAAGCCGGAGATCCTACCCATCTTCTTTGACGTCACGCCCTCTGACGTCAAGCTCAAGACGGAACTGTACGTGAAGGAATTGGAGAAGCACGAGGGGAGGCACGGCAGCGAGATCAGGCAACAGTGGGAGGCGGCTCTGGGAAAAGTGCCTGAGATCAAGGGATGGGAAGTCCAAGAGAAAGCGTAAGTAGATGCTTATTAATGTCACTCTTTTCAAGCTTCAGCCACAAATTTGATATGAAGTCTGTTGGTCGATGCGTCATATACAAATCGGTTTTTTGGTACATGAGCAACAAATTTCATTCCTCATCAGAAAAAGAAAAAGAAAAAAACAGAGCCAATCCACGAATTCTCATACAAAAGCAGGGTCATTGTGGCTAGTGATAGTTATATGAGTGACTTTGATCTAATTCTAGAATGACGTCTGTAATTTGGTCCGCAAAGAAGCATCTTCTTTCTCAGAAATAGGGGGAAATTGTAAGTTCGTCAGCGTAATACCATTCATATCCTGCAGAGTCTATCACACTAAAATTCTTCTGGCTTTCTACAATTTACCTGACACATGAAAATGGTGGTCCAACTCAAATCCTATCTTCCAGGAAGTAGTAGTGTGGTTTTTATTTGTTTTCTTTTACTAAAACTATTTGGTTTGTGGCAGACACGGTGAAGTCATTGATGACGTCGTGAAAGAGGTTCTGCGTAGGCTGGAAGTAAAACAAAGACCTCTGGACAGCAAATTGGTTGGGGTAGACGAACAAGTAGAAGCCATAAAGAAGTTGTTGGATGTTGACTCTGGCACTGGTGTGTGTTTCGTTGGAATCCATGGAATGGGCGGGATTGGTAAAACTACTCTCGCTAAGAGTGTTTTCAATGAATTATGTCCTCTCTTTGACAGCCAATGCAGCTTCCTGGAAAACATCCGAGAATCATCAAACAGAATTGGCCTCGAAGGTGTGCAAAAACGGTTGGCATCCGACATCTCTGATTCTAGATTTGTAAAAGATTTTAGCAACACTGATGAAGGGTTAGATAGCATAAAGAGGGGAGCTGGTTCTAAGAAAGTTCTCATTGTTCTAGATGATCTAGACAAGAAAGAACAGCTCAAGAAACTGGTGACGGGGCCTGTCACTTTCGGTTCTGGGAGTAAAATCATCATTACAACAAGGGATAAAACGATTCTAGATGAAGTGAGTGGAATCTTACCCTATGAAGTTATGCAGATGGATCATGATAAAGCGCTAGAGCTTTTCAGTTTGCATGCCTTTAACAGTGCCTCTCCTCCCAATGCTTATCAGAGTCTCTCTCGAGCAGTTGTATCTAAATCAGGGGGACTCCCGTTGGCTCTTGAAGTCATAGGTTCCTATCTTCATCGCCAACATGAGGAAATATGGAAAGAAATGCTGAAAAGGTTGGAGAATGTACCTCATAATGAAGTCCGGGATAAGTTGAAGATAACTTACGATGCGTTACAATACGAGGAAAAAGAAATTTTTCTCGATATTGCGTGCCTCTTCATAGGTGAACGGAAATCACGGGCGACCTATTTCTGGGAAGCTTGCGATCTATACCCACATAGCTCATTGAAAAAACTTGCTGATTTTTGTCTAATTAAATTTTTTCAACGTGATGTTATATGGATGCATGATCAGTTGAGAGATCTTGGAAGAGACATTATTCGCCAAGAATGTTCTCAAAATTTGACAAAGCGCAGTAGGTTATGGAATGGTGAAGAAGCTCGGAAAGCAGTACACTCAAAAGAGGTATAGTAAAAGTAGGACCCATACAGTATCAACCATACAATTATTTTCGTACTTCCCATTTGAATGTTTCCTGTTGGCCATTCTGAAGGAAAAAATTAACGTTTGCAAGCTCATACTCATTTATGTTTTCTATTGGCAGAGAAAGGATAAAGTTCGAGCACTCAAACTAGCTGAAAGTAGTTCGGATTCCATCATCATTGAGAGGATGCCTAATCTGAAATTCCTCGAGTTAAGAGGAGGGACTTTTGTTGGAGACATCAACAATCATGTCCCGGAGCTAAGATGGCTTTCTTGGGATTCTCCTCTACCTTGTGAAACGACCAATTTTCACTTGGGAAATCTAGCAGTTTTAGAACTTTCAAACGTCTCATACAGCAAAAAATGGGGTGGATGGAACATTTTGAAGGTGCGAATTCGTACTTTTGTTATCTCAACATAGTATTCTCTCTTTGATCCTCCATGATAATGTTTTAGCGACTTTTGCAGATGGCAAACAAATTAAAAGATCTTTCTCTCTCAAACTGTGGAGGATTGGAACGAACTCCAGACTTTTCTGGATGTCTGAGTTTGGAGAGACTGTCTCTTTTCAACTGTCGTGGCTTGCAAGAAGTTGACTCCTCTATTGGGAAGCTAAAATGTCTTACTCACTTGAGCATTTCTGATTGTGCGAGCCTTCGAAATTTGCCTGAAGAGATTGGAGGACTGGTAAAGATGACGCACTTCTCTCTCACTGATTGCTTCCAAATGGAGAAACTTCCATACTCTATTGGAGACCTTACGCAACTCGAGTTCCTTTCACTCTCTGACTTTGAAGCTTGCGGAAGCTTCCAGAATCAATAGGCAACTTGAAATTATTACAGAATTTGGATCTCTCAGGGACTTTCATTGTTGAGTTACCTGATTCGATAGAAAATCTCAAGCGATTGAAGGTGCTAGATATAAGTCATAGTGCGATAAGGAGGTTACCTGCCAGTATTGGAATGCTAGAGAGGTTGGAGGAGCTCAATGCAAGTTATTGTAAAGAACTTGACGGCGAACTTCCCACTGAAATTGGTGAACTATCGTGTCTAAGGATCCTAGACTTATCAGGTACTCGTGTTCGTGCAGTGCCGACGGCAATCAGTTCCCTCACGCGACTCGAAGAGCTCCGTGCCCGGGCTTGTAAACAACTTGCAGGCGAACTTCCCACTGAAATTGGCAAGCTATTGTCTCTAAGAATCCTAGACATGTCAAAGACTCGTGTTTGTGCAGTGCCGCCGGCAATCGAATACCTCACGCGTCTCCAAAATCTGGATTTAACAGATTGTAATGAGGTTCAAGAGTTGCCAAAACTGCCCCCAAGTTTGAATTGTTTACGTGTTCAGTCGACGTCATTGCGGTTAGCTCCAGATCTCAGTAACCTCACTAATCTCGTGGAATTAAATCTGTCTAACGGCTCTGGACGAGCACTTGCTCAGGCATCAAACCCCACGCAAACTCTTCAATTGCAATGGGTTGGAAAGTTATCTAAGCTGGAGAACTTGACGTTGTGCCTTTCAGATGTTCCTATGCCGTCGTCGGAGTTGGGTTGCCTACCTCGACTTCGAGAGCTCACTTTTTCTTGCATGGATAGTTTCGACTTAGCAGTTGTTGGACCTCAACTTTCCAGCTTGAAATATCTGTCAATATTACGTCTTTATCGCTCTCCACCGAAGGAAATTCGACTCGACGGGCTTGAACTATTGAGAGAATTGAGTCTGTGGGTTGCGAATTTCTCGAGGGATTATCAATCATTTCATCGAGCTTGAGGAAGCTCGGAAAATAGTCGTTTTGCGGTGCCCAAGGCTATCGGAAATTCGATTTATCTGCACGATGGAATCATTGGACACACTCAATATTAGTAAGTGCGAATCCCTCGAAGGGTTGTATGGTTTATCAAACTCAAAGATGCTGAGGTGGTTATCGTTCCATGAGTGTGACGGGCTACGGGTTGTTGAGGGCCTTGAAGAATTGGAGCTTTTGGGTATTTAAACATATACGGTGTGGATCGTTGGAAAGGTTGATTGATGTATCCAACTCAAAGATACCAAATGAATGCTGGATACAAGTAATGGATTGCGAGAAATTACCAAGTACGAGGAGGAGTTCACACATGTTACGGGAATACAGAGAGATGATTCTTGGGAGGCCGAGGAAGAGGAAAGACATTTAGCCCGGTGCGCCTTCCTTCTACCCTTCACTTTATTTTATATGTTTATTTTTTCTCAAACGCTTATAGTAGGCATGACTTTCTGTCATTTTCCCTGTTTCGTTTGCTTCCTTGTCTCTATATCTATCTCATTCCCTCTCGCATGTGGTAATTCATTTAGAATTCATATTTTGTACGAGTCTATGAATTATTGTTTGGTCCCCTGTCAGTGTAAAAAAAAAAAAAAATCCGTCAATTTTATAGTTGACATGGGTGGTGGTATGAGTTAGTTATGTAATTGAAATCTTCCACCTGTCAATCATCTAACGGTGAGTACGTGAATTATCTCTTACATTGACAAAATGAAGATTTTATATAAACATGAAAACGAGATCTTTGTCAACATTTCACCATCTTAAACGCTCAATTGCAGAATCGAACACTTCACGTACTTTTTCCTGCGCAGCAGAAACCAACTGTACTTTTCGAAGCGAGCCAACTGCTCGGACGCGCCCAGATGGCGCGTGCCTCTCCCTCCCAGTCTTTTTTATTATTGTTTATTTGATTTGATTTTTTTAATTTTTTTTTACTTACTCCTAAACGCGAACATCAAGAGAACAAGTTCTCTCTCTCGCCTTCATGAGGACTTGAAGACCTAGAATTTATCTTGTTGCCTTGCCTGCTCAGATGCGTTTCGGCGAAATTTCATCTTGTTTGGTTTTCGGTTTTGGGCGGTGTGTTTTTTGATTCGTCTCTTCGCTGAGATCCGGTTTGTCATGCCTTTTGATGCGTTTCGCTTCCGCTCGTTCGACTTTTCGAGCTTTTCCGGCGCGCAATTCGGTGGAAAGTCGTGTGCTTGATTGGCTTTGATCTGGTTGGGGGTCTGTTGTGTGGTTCTGTTGCGCGATTGAATTGAGAGAATGCATGGACATTGTTGTGCATTTATGAGTCAAAGGCGCGACATTTAGCTGAACTTGTCCGAGTTGGTTTTGTTTTACGTGTTGTTATGTTGCTTTAGTCTGGCAGTCAAAGATCCTTGCTTTTGCTGCTGTTTTTTTGTGGTGTTTGAGATGCAGGTTGGAAAGGCAGAATTATTCTACTTTCCTTTATTGCTTGTGTCTTTGTGAATGCTGAATGCTGTGGAAGACGGTTGTATTGAATATGGTGTGCATTAAGGATTACACTTGTTTTTGGTATTTTTTTTTTTCACTTTTTTTTTCCTTTTTTCTCGTGTTCATGGAGCGTTGGCACGTTATCTGGTTAATCGTTGGAAAGGTTGGCTGAACATTTCACATATAAATAAAACTTTGTGCTTCTTCACCGATATTAGATTCATTAACGAGAGGTCTGAAAATATGAAAATGGAAAAGAAAGCCACGGCAACCATTGTTTATCGAGAATTTTCATGGGAAGTAAATAAACCTGTACCAAATAAGATGAGGAGCAGAGTGTACATTGCGGGCTCGCCGACATGTTGGTGTAAGAATGTGCATTGCACCTTTAATTGTTAGTGGGATTGTAGCTCATGAATTTGTCGTCTAACCCACTTGACCGGAGTCATTGCAGCTACGGCTCAATTATGTCAATGCTAGTGATAGTAGACTCTCTAATGGCACATTTTATCTTAAGCAATCTTCGATCCTCTCATGCCCGATGATTGTACCGTCATATACTTAGTCATGTGACTGGCTTTGCCCTACGGTTCAGGGATGCTTGTGAAGCAAACGATTGCAATGTTTGGACGTTAGGGCATGCTGATTAGATGAAATTTGCATTTTCTTGTCCTCCCATATAGGTAGAAGACTAATTCATCTTTTCCTGTTTAGGAAGATGAGGAGAGACAGAGTGAAGATTCAGATGAAGGAGAACGACACCATTGATTGTCCAGATTTGGAAGATCAATGAAGGACAACGACAGCAAGCCCTTACGGTTTTTCAAAGGAGAAGTGTTCGGAGGAAACAGGATAAGTACATTGTCTTGCAGGATAATGAGAAGTCGGGAAAATTGTTCACTCGTTGAGGTAAGTCATTTACTTGTGAATATCAGATTGCTTGCCACAGAACCAGGGCAGCGCTAGTCAATCTCTTGGTTTTGGCGCACCGGCAAGGTGACTAGTTATCTATTAGTAGATGTGATTATTGATTGATAGAAATTGAGAGAAGTAGCCTCATTTGTCAATGAGTTCGCCTGAATCTTTTTGTTTGATGTCACCATTTTTATTTATGCCATTAGGAGTCGTATTTTACAGAATTGACTATGAAAACGACTCAATTCTCCAACTAAATTTGGTAGTCCAATGCGCTAGAGTCAGTTTCTGTCGCTGGTATCTTTTGGGCGGTCATACAGAGCAAGCTACTAGTTTTATCTGGGTACTTGAATGATTCTACTAAAGTTTCTCAAACAATTGAAGAGTGCCAAAAACCAAGTAAGAGAAATGAAGAAAAAACGGTGATCATTAAATCAATCTTGCACAAGCTCCTTCATAATCTGTTAAGATTACTAACACTCACAATCCCTGATCCTAGCATCATGCTGTCATGGATGAATAGATCTAAGAAAAGAAGATGTTTGTCTCCCCTGTGCCAATGTTTGTGAAGTGGGCAAAACTGATGGTAGAAGAGACTAACTAGATGATATCTGCAAGTAATTCTAATTTCTTCTAGGATGAGGTTGTAGCGCCAGAAGTGTGGGCAGAGAATATTGACTCTGTCATCTCAATTCTTAAGGGTCTGACATTGAGCATCCACTCAAGTTTATTCAGTGTATGTGAGCATTTTGTCCATTGAACAAGAAGCTGTTTTGGCAGGTGTACCTGGTGTATCATCGGACCGGCAAGGTCTTTCGAGTCTGAGAGGGGAAAGAGGTTTCTGAACAATCCTGCCAAGTCACCCATAAGTGAACAAAATGCAGCGAGGCTCGGATCGAAGCTATTTTCATCGAGTTAGGCAAACCACGATAATCTGATCCTATCATTAGCTTGTTCAGAGTTGCAATAGTACTTTCAGTCTTCTTGGCTGAATTTGAAAGACAATCAGCAGTAACGGGCAAGTTCTTGAAACAAAGAAGACTTGGAACTATGTCTACCATGCTGTCGAAACATTCATGGTCTTGATGCCTCAAGTAATTCATGATGCTTGTGAATGAGCAGACTGATTTTCACTGGGAATATTTGCAATGAAGTACATCTCGAACGACTTAATAGCGTTTGATAAATGGCAATTGGAATTTGACTATACTACGATACTTTCTGGAGAATACTTTCTTTTTTTTTTTTTTTGGTAAAGATCTGGAGAATACTTTCTATCTTGCCTTTCGTCATATTCACTTGTTCCGCTTGCTGCCTTGTCTCACTCTCTCTCTCTTGCATGTATTTATGTCGCGACCTAAAAAAATCAGTTTCCCAATTTTTAAAGTTAATGGATTACCAGGTTAATTAAATTGAATTAACTAGCCTAGCTCGAACTCTCCCAAGTTCTACCAAATCGTGACTTAGGTTCAATTTCATCAAAGAAGGATTTATCTTGGAGTCGCCACTAATCATTTTGGATAGGTTGATTAGACACCTAAATAAAGCATCGGGAGAAATACTTTATTCCTACGAACCAGAGATTAATGAGTTCGGGGACTTGGTTACACTAATATTTCTACTAGCGCCCTTTCGGTACCAATTTCATGAAAATGTTCAACTTGGCAATTTTGATGAATTTTCACTTGAGATTCAAAGGTGCAATTTTTTTTTATTTTCTTTTTATGACAAGGTAAGGAACTAAATTATATGCAATGCATGCGGTTTAATCTAAATATTTACAAGATAAATTACGCGTGCAATTATCTACATGATGTGAAAATGTGCAACAAAAGCAAACCCCTTTTTTTTTATTTTTTAAAGAAAATATTACAACGTGCAATAAAAATCTCAAAAATTGGATATGCAATTTATTCCAAAGAAATGCAATATGTCCAACAAGATATAATCGAAATTCAAATCAATCCATTTAGGCAACACAATTTCGAATATTCTAAATGATTAGAATCGTTACCTGACTTGACGGATTTGATTATCGAACTCGAACCTCGGATTTCCTCGTGGATCAAGATTGCGGATCGCGGCTCGAACGACGGGGATGGACTCGCGGATTGTATTGGTCGATGAAGATGGTAACTCCGAGCTTCGAACTCTCGTTCCCCTCAATTCTCTCTTCTAAAAGAATTCTCTCTTTTTTTTTGTTTCTTTTTCTCTCTAAATTTTCTTCTCTCCCAAAATCTCTCCTCAAGTTTTCTTCAATCTCCAAAGTCTTCCTAATTTCTCTCTAATCTCTCCAAAAGTCCCCCCTTCAAGGCTCTCATTCTTCCTCCTTTTATAGCCTACTCCCCCATCTTCCTTTCTCTATCTTCATCTATCATTCTAATTTTTCCACTAACTTCATCTCTCCCTTCTAATTCCACCATCTTCCCTTCTTTATCTCCATCTCCCCTTCTAATTCCACCATCCTCCATTCTTTATCTCCATCTTCCCTTCTAATTCACCATCTTCCATTCTAATCTTTCATCTCCCATTCTAATTCTTCATCTTCCCTTCTAATTCTACCATCTTCCATTCTCCAACTTTCCTTCTCCATCTTCCTTTCTAATTTCTCCACTATCCCTAAAATTTTATGTATTTGCAATTCAGCCCCTGAAGTTTTATGTATTTGCAATTCAGTCCCTGAAGTTTTATGTATTTGCAATTCAGTCCCTGTGGAAAAATTTCTTTTAAGTTCAAAACTTCATAAGCCTTTCGGCACACCTCCCTCACGCTCAATCCAATCGTTTGTCAATTTAAGCTCAAATCCTCCGTCGTTAGCCATAATAAAATGCATGACCGACAAAAAATTAAATATGCAATGCATGAAAAAATTAATTTTGGTGAGAACAAATTCTCATTTTTTTTATGTACTTAAGTGAATGAATTTTAAAAAGTCAAAATTTAGGTGTCAACAGCTGCCCCTCTTTGAGCGGAGACTCGTAGAGGTTTCGCTCAAAGACAAAATTGAACCTAAATTTTGACAATGCAAATGAATGATGATGATGATTTTTTTGATTTTTTTTTTGTGGGGGAGTTTTAATCCCATTTATATGCAAGTGCAATGATGCATGATGTGCAAGACTGTAAATAACATGTGTTAAGATTTCTCTGCTCCGAGAAAACGGATTAAAGAAACCTGCACATGGATCGCATATAAAATGTCGGTCTTACCAGACACTTCATAATGCTAGTGATTCCCTTAAGCTCCAGGCATTTTGTGGATGCAAGAATCTTAAGGTACTGGTGCCTATCCGTTACCAGAGGTTTCCCCTGATGCGAGAAAGCGCAAGATCTGTAAGGGGATGTGTCCACTGCATCTCTTGAGTGGAGTCACATAGTTTCTTTCAAGATCATTAGAGCTGGTCCTTGATGATCTGAAAGGGTATCAAAACCATAAGAGCATGTCGATTATGGTTTTTGATAAAATTTGTCGAGACCACGAGAGCATGTCGATCATGGTTCGAACAAGCATCCAGACACAAGAGCATGTCGATTATGAACTGGATGGATAAGATCAAGAACATGAGAGCATGTCGATCATGAACTTGATAGGGTACCAAAATCACAAGAGCATGTCGATTATGATTTTGATAAAATTTGTCGAGACCACAAGAGCATGTCGATCATGGTTCGAACAAGTTTTTTCATGCAGGTCACAAGAGCATGTCGATTATGAACTGGACGAAATTTAGAAATGTGCTTTCTCATTGGTGCAAACTCAAAGTTTGCGATTTTTGAAAAGGGTTAGAAAACTTACCTGGGTTTTCTGGGTAGTTGAAAGGTAGACTTCTTTCAAGATCATTAGAGCTGGTCCTTGATGATCTGGAAAGGGAACGAGATTACTAGAGCTGGTCTTTGATGATCCAGAAGAGTTTCGAGATCGCTAGAGCGGGTCTTGGACAATCCGAAAGGAAATGTGCCGCCAATCTCACAGGGCGGTGACCACATCGAGAGGGTGTGCTATACGAGCCATGTCAGTGTAAACACAAGATATTCAAAAATGGGTTCAGAAAACTTACCTGAGAGCTTGGAAGGTGGCCAGGTGGACACTTGCCAGCATGGCTTTGTTCATTCAATCATCCTTGGATGGATTTCAAGACCTCATGAGTAACTCGAATATTAGGGATGCATGTGCTTAAACAATGTTTAGATGTAACATGTATAGGCATGCATACTGAAATTCATTCAGTGGATTTATGCAAAACTATTCTGTCAAGTTTGCATTACCAATTCTGTTCAAGGAGGTAATTACATTGTGAATACCTCGAATGTACTCTGAATGGGGGACTTCAGTCCGAAAGGGCTTTCTCCTACTCTTGAGGAAAGCTATTTATCCTAACTGTAGGATTCAAGAGAAATCACTCAATCTTACCATCATCGTCTTCAACAAGGGTCTGAGTAATCTCGCAATTGGTACTACCGAGCCGATCTGGAGGTCTTGATTGAATATGGGCTAGGTCAATGG
>JAGVVM010008344.1:0-15666 GCA_019149425.1 Psidium friedrichsthalianum | reverse complement strand
AAAATAATAAATTCGTCGCTAAATTAACAAAGGAAGTGACGAAATTAAGAAAATGTATTCATGGCTAATTTAGCCACGAATTTATTGTTTTGGTCGCTAAATTTTCTACCCGCCATAGCAAGTTAGCCACGAATTTACTAATTTTGTGGCTAATTTAGCCACGAATTTACTATTTTCGTGGCTAATTTAGCCACGAATTTACTGTTTTCGTCGCTAAATTTTCTAATTGTCATCGCAAGTTAGCCACGAATTTAATAATTTCGTGGCTAATTTAGCGACGAATTTACTATTTTCGTGGCTAATGTAGCCACGAATATGTTTCGTCGCAAATTAGCGACGAATTTTGCCGCGAGTAATTTCGTCGCTAATTTGCGACGATTTTTGCCACGAAGAAATTTCGTCGCTAATTAGCGACGAAGATTGAATTTTTTCGTCGCTAAATTTTGCGACGCCGAATTAGCGACGAAAATTTTTTTGTCGCAAAATTCGTCGCAAATTCCATTAGCGACGAATTTTGTCAACATTTTCGTCGCAAAATTTCGTAGCTAAAGCCTTGTTTTTTTGTAGTGGTTATAATTGCATTGTGAGGTTGTATATTGCAATTGATATGGCTCATCGATCGAAATATCAAATTGTCCATGAAAATTTCAAAGTAATGCTCCTTGTTATGATTCGATAGCCATTTGAATACACATTCTTTAATTAGGATCGGTATGTTTAGACTGAGCCATTCACCGAAGTGATTCCACCTTTACTAGGAGGCAAAATTAGTTAAAGAAGAAAGTAAGTTAAAATGAAAAGCCGATTTTTCTTTAGTCAGAAATGATTAAGGTATTAATAATGAAAAGCTGTATTTACGATTGGCGAATGTCGCAAGACACTTACGTAAATATAGAAAGAATTACAAAAAAAATCATAAATCTATTGTAATATTGTCAGTCCAATCCTAAACTTTTTTTTTTTCAATCCAGTCTTAAACCTTTTGCATTTATACTAAAGGCAATCGACTCTAGGATGGGTAGGTTCCGGACTTGAAACTTGGAACCAACCATGTTATAACCAGTTCTCATTTTTTGAAACGTGGAACCTACCTCGTTTTTCTAAAACCAGTTTCACAACTTACTTTGTTTTTCCGGTCTGACTGCTAGGTCTACCCGAAAAAAAAAAATATTTCAATTTTTACAGCAAAATAATGTGAGCAACAAAACAACTCAAAGTAAAAGATGATCAACATAAATCCATATCCACCAAATATGTGGTCACATACAACTATAAACTATAAAAAGTTCAAACACGTAGCCACGTATAATTATAAACAATAAAGAGAGATGCGATAAAAAAAAAATGAAGAAGAAACAAATGAAGCGAGACAGAGGAAGACTCAACTTAGAAAAACTATATTGTTTTTGCTGTAACTAAGAATCGGTTTCAAATTAGGTTCGATTCCTGGGGTGGGTCTTCACTTGGAACTTGTAACCGGACCTGTTCAAACCGGTAAACTGAAGATCAAACCTGTTCACATTGGAACCGGGAACCAGACTTGTTTTTTGGAGCAGTCCAATCCAATTCCTGGTTCTACCTAGTCCGATTGCACATCCCTAATTTATATTAACTCGGCCCATCTAGCCAATTTTGGCCTGCCAATGCTAATGTAGCACCGCCGGCGCTAACGTGAAAATTTTTAATAATATTTTTAATATTTCTGAATTTTTGGTATTTTGTCTGTTTTTCTTTTTTTTTTCCCCAACCCTTAGGACCGGCGAGGGCGCACAGCCCCTCACCTAAATTTGGCCAAGCGAGGGCACCGCGGCCCTCACCGGCCTTGGTGGGGGTGTCACGGCTGTCACCTAGACTAGGCGAGGGCTATGACGATATTTGTCGCCCACAGATCAGGCGAGGCTATCACGGCCGTCACTCAAACCAGGCGAGTCCTGGCCCTAAGTTTGGAAAAAAAACTAAATAAAAAGTTATGAAAAATTATTAACTTATTGATAAAAAAAAAGAAGAAGTCTACGTCGGCGGTGAAGAGAAGCTCTTCATCCCTGATTGAGAGGGAAGGAATTAAGAGGGGAACATGGAAATAGAAACTCAGACAGATGACATGAAGATGACAGCACAAGTGAGAGAGGAGAGATGGGTGTTGTCATTACTAGTTGATACAAGTGAGAGAGGAAGATGACAGCACACATCCAAATTGCTCTTGCTTCTCTCTTCTCCTTACTAGTTGATACATCCGAATGAGATGGTCCCTGCCTCTTATCTTTCAGCATGGACATTGCCAAAAGACCTTTCAGCATTTGCAAAGTTAAGGGCACATGCCCAGCAGGTACACTGAAAGAAACCATCTTTAAATGCATTCACAACCTCTTGGGAGTATTCCCTCCATTACAGTCCTTGATGATCAAACATTTTCCATCAAGACGGATGGCCAATCGAACTTTTTTAAGTACAGCCTCACTCATGTTCCCCTTTCATTATGGCCAATTTGCTAATTTCGAAGGCGCTGCCTGATGCAGTAACTACGAGTCACAGCACGATCTGCTGAAGTTCGCACTCAATCCTCATGAAAGGGATTGCCTCGGCACTTGCTGATAAATTATAAGGGTCGGTTTATCTAAACCGTTGACGACGCTGCAGATACACAACATGTCGAGCATGTTCTTTTAAATGGAAGTACAATTCGTCTTCCATAGTGTGTCGAAAGGTAAGTAGCTCGGCATCACAGACAGTGAGAGAAGAAATTTCGATGATATAAATGAATGCTTCACGTAACACAGGTGGTCAACATTAAATTGTTCATCAAGTAGGTTGCGTAATTTCACAGTTGGTATGAGATGTTCATGCTCTAATTTTTGTACAAACGCATTCAGGCCGACAAAATTTTTGCAGTCGGTGTTTCATTTGTTCTCCTAACAGAAATCTACTTATTCGAACAGTGCGGTTGTACTTGACAATGCTCAGTACCGGCAATTTCAAAGACAACTTCTTAAAGCCTAGAAGAACAAGGAACTGCTTAGTGTTGCTGAATAAGATAAGAGTAGAATCAATATTATTACAGCTGCATCTATAAGAACAAGAATAACGAATGTTTCAGAAGAAACTCTACATGACTGGAAACAGGAAGAATTTTCTTGTATAGCGCCCGCTTCAATCCGGCTTCAGGGTTTGCAAATCACCACAAAGCAAGGCAAGAGAGCTTTCGGATTCCATAAATAAAGTTCTTCGATGCTCGAACACTGACCGACTTTCCCGGCCAATGAGTCGAACCCGGATTGGCTCGCCATTTCATGAATACTTTCAAGAGGCCTGTGGACTCTCCCAGCAATTACTCTGCAAACCACCAAAACCTTCCCGAGGCACTCATCTCCTTCACCTAATATAATTGATCGGAAGGCTCTTTCGCTCGTGGATGAAGTAAATATCCCTACACCACCAGCCAATTCCTTCTTCGAAGGAAAACCGTGTCTCAAAACCCGACAAACACCACAATTGTTGAGATTACATAGGCCGGAAGATTTGAGGCCGAGCGAGCAAGCCACGGTCGTGCCATAGAATCTTAGGAGCTCGTTCCCATCGGCCAAACAACGGGGGTGCTTCTTGGATAACTTGCTGGCTCTGATCTTGACCATCTCTCGATGTTCTTCGAACCGGGCGAGGGTGTTCTGCATGTTGTGGACCTTTAAGACCCTCTCAGTCTGTCCACAACTGCTGTACTCAGACTTTAACCAGCTTGTTTGGCAAATTATTTCCACTATCCTTTTGGATGAATCTCCATCACTTAGCTCAGTTACTGGAAAAAGAAAAAGTTGCAATGACATTAACAAATCGACAGTTCAGGTTTAGAGACTCCACACAGCATTGACAATAGCACCCAATTCTCTACTTTGCTGATTTTCCATCCTCAAGATAGCTTAAAACCACAAGTTCAATCCCCAGTTCGTTCAGACTACTCCAAAATCCAATATATATATATATATATATATACCAGAGAATGAGAAACTGCAATGAAAGTGCAGAAACAGACATGATCATGCAGTTCAAGGTAAAATGTTATTTTACCAGCATGTTTGGACAGATGATGAGCTTCAACAGCATCCAACTTCTTAAATTTCTCCCCGCACTTTTGGCACATGAGAACCGAAGATCCCACATGAGCATCAGGCCCTAAGATACTCCTGGACTTTGGAAAACGGCCGCTTCTGCAGCCTACGGACCTGGCCGAACTGCTGCCAATCTTCCTCGTTGGAGTACTACTGCTCGGAACCATGTACTGGCCTCTAGGACCCGGTGTTCCAGGCCGAAGAGTCCCGACGAAAGTCGATGAATTCAAATCACTCCTGCTGTGATTCCCACCGACTCTGCCTCCGACACCCATGATCTTGATTTCGCATTTCGAGTTATTGAAGACCACTTCATGGGTTATGGGGTTGATGAAGTCACCGCTGGCGATGGATCTCGGGCTACACGGCCTCCGAGCGTGCCGCCTGCTCCCATGAACAACATCTCTGAGATTCGATATGGACTTGGAGCAACCACACCTTAGCCTTCTTGTGATGATGCTGTTGAGGCTTCTCAACTTTGGTTCATGCATATCTGACTGATGGTTTGACTTGCAGCCCATTGATCTCTTGAGGGCAAACCAAACTGCAGGCATCTTATCGATCCCTCCACTCGTCCTTGTTCGTTCTGTGCACAAGTTGAAGCAATACAGAGATATGACTCGGTCAAGGAGGAAGAAAATGCCCCGTTTTCGTTTGGACCAGTATTCATTTAGGGATGTCTTTTTGGAGCCTTTGAGAGAGACAAGAACCGTGTTATAGAAAAATCTTAGGTATAGGAATGCCATGTTCTTCTTCTTTTTTTTTTAATAAATGGCACTGTTCATTATGGAAAATTTTGGCGTCAATTGTTACAATTGAATTGATTAATTTGCTGGATCCGTCGTATTCGCACAAATCGTGTTGAAGTTACTCAATCCTGTGAATGTGTCTAGCACAATGTCTACTTTCTCGAATTCCAAATCCTCGGCCTAAATATTCACTTTGCTAATCGATTGTCGTTCTAATTATTTTCTCAGACCATAGGATTGGCTTAGCGATTAAGAAGTGGACATGTGTATAGAGCGACAATCGAATATAAACAAATTCATGCTAAGAATAGTTGGTTAGCCAGGGTTGCCTAAGACGCTCAAATTATATCTCCAGAGAACACGTGTTGAGTTTGAGCTTATAAGAAACGCTCGATTCTCCGACCCCCCAAAAAAAGTAAAAGGAGACCCGATTCAAATGGGTAATTTAAGTGCTTTCCTAATTTAAAGAGATTTTCTAGTACTAGTTTCCTATCTTGGATCTAATCACTACATGGAAGAGAAGAAATTTATTTGCATATAAGTTTGTGGGTAAGATTTTTTTTTTTAAATTCCATTATAAGATTAACAGATTATCTCACGGAAATTTATGAGGGCTCAAAGTTACATCAATTGTCGAACACAATTAGAAAATACTACAAGCGTTTTGAGTGACTCCGGCGTGGATTTAATTCCCGTGGTGTTGCTCGGCCTATTAGCGAAATATCATGCCGGCCTCCTCAAGAAGTAAGTCTCATCGACCGAACCGCGCAAATCCCGTGCCCTACTAATTTTCTTGTTTAGCGCGTTACTGTAAAGCTCAATTACAGCGAATATGTTTTCATCGAGTTGATTGTAGAACGTGCATGCACATCGCTAAGAGGTAACGTCAAGGGGAAGCGGGGTTTAGCCGCTAGCGTAGACCCAAAGGATCACCAACCGCCTGCCGGTCCGCATCTCACGGACCCTTACATAAAAGCCAAAACAGGCTGATCACTTTGGTTACGCCATAACCACACCGGACCTAAGTTTGTTTTTATTTGTGTTAACTAATCGTTAAATGTCCAACTTGAACTGCCAGACGTTTTTGTTTTGTACCTTTGAGATTGATAACAGGAGAAAATTACCAAAAAAAAAATCTTAAATTTATTGTAATTGAGTTAATTCGGTCATAAACTTTTCTTTTTTTGATCAATTGAGTCTTAAACCTTACGCATTTGTCTAGCTGGAGCTTCTCCCCTTCTATTTTTGTTTGACAATCAGCTGTTGTGCTGTCTTCTCTGCTTGTCGCTCTCTGGCTGTTGTTTGGCCTGTTCACCTTTCTGCGTAGTTCTTTGGGTGCCCTTTTCCCGTGGTTCCTTTTTGTTTGACCACCCCTGACACCCTTATACCCGTCATGACATTTTTTTTAATGTCGTTTCGTGTGCGAGGTTGCTTGATCAGTTCTCTCTCTTTGCAATCTGCATTTATTTTGTGTGGTCGGACATTTTCTAGTGTCATTTCCATGTGCAAGGTTATGTGGTCGGATCTCTCTCTTTGTTTTATCAATATCTTATTACCTTTACAAAAAAAAAAAAACAGCTTGCATTTGTGTTATTTCAATCCATCCGGCCATGAAAAATTCATCCGGTCAATTTTGACCATCCGACACTAATGCAACACTATCGGTACTAACGTTACAATTTTTAGTAATATTTTAATGTTTTAATGTGAAAAAATATAAATTATTATTAAAAATTACTAGGTCAACAACGGCTAACCAAAATGGACCGAATGAACTAAATTGAGACGAATGCAAAATTTTTAAAACTAAATCAGCAAAAAAAAATTTAAAATTAAATTGATGCAACTATAATAGTTGAAGAATTTTTTGATAATTTTTCGAATCACCAGAGCGGTGAGCTGTCTATTTATTTGAAAACTTCGGTCAGCCCGTTTCAACCCTCTTAGACTCCGCTTTTATAGTCCATCCAGTCGGTCGAACTTGAGATGCGACACTTTCCCGCACGAGACGTAAGCTCGCAGAATCTTGTTTCAGCGCGACAAACGGCGCTGATCGGGAGAGGACTAAGGGCCCAGCTTTGTTAATTTATACGCAATTTCAAGGACTACAGTGATTGAGATATGTTATCCAACTAACAATAGAAGTAGAGCATACGAAACCAGACTCTGCTCAATCACAAGGTTAAAAGAGTAGTTGGTCTTCTGACTTCGGAGAAATAGATTCCTCGGCACATGCCCAGATTCCACCACTTCTGCTGCCGTAGGGAGAGAGTTGAATTGTCATGTTCCTCGTTCACTTGAGCAGCATCGGCGCATTCCTGCGTGCACAACCCGGAAGCACAGTCCACCTCACCGGAGAAGATAGTTTTCCGATGATCAGGGTTGCTGGATCAATCTAAACTGCTAGACATTGTCCCAACCCAATTGTTCTTCTAGTGCTAACGCGGCCAGTAATCATTCTTGATCTAAATAGGAGATAAGCATGAGTACCATCTCCGTTGGACTAAGATAGGCACACCCAGCCACAGGTGAAAGAAAGGTAAAAGAAGCAAAATATCCGGTGGTGGCGGCGGCCTCTTACAGATGACACTAATGTTATAGGGGAATGGACGCTAATGGTCAACCACGAGAACGAAAGCGATCTGACCAATCATTCTATGCCTATAGAAGTACACATGCAGATGTTTGCCGCATATCGTAAAGCCGTTACACATTAGTTATTAGACACATGTAGGACAACTTATGTATGAAACAAGGTTCATTGTTACAAAAAATGCACAATGCACGGAACAGCAGAATACCTTCACAAAGGAAGTTTCCAACAAGGTACACACATCATTACAATCTCCTATTCAGAACAGAAAGTAGGAGGATCCAAGAACTGATGAATGGTTTTTACCCAGCTTGCGCCCTCTGAGACACTCCAAATCCATGACTTGAGAGTGATCAACAAAAAGATTAACCTAAGAATATTGCATGTGAAAAACACACGGTGATCAGCAAAGGAATGTAAGCAATCCCAAAGCACAGTTTGCATTCCCTAATGTACATACCCTGGGTCCATAGCGTTGGATGAACCACTCCGAGGTTCTAGCATTCGATGCTTCAAACATGGTTTTCTCAAGACCTAGACGTCCTACAATCTTCGCGATAATGTCTGCTCGGACAGCATCGGCATTGCAGACATCATCAGGATCTATCATTATCATGTCTGCCCCAGCTTCCAAGCATCTCTCTGCCCTTCTGATCAAGAGATCAACATCCTCGATGAATTCTACAGAAGCAGAACCCACAAAAAGCAAGCAGATGTGAAATATCTAATGCAATATCCAAGTAAAGTGCCACTTCTTAACAAATGATAGAAAGTTCAAATAAATACTTTTAACAATGATTCCTGTGGTGTGGTGCATACTATCTAAACATTTCCTTGAAATTAATAGTCTATAAAATAGAAGTTCACATCATTAGGTGAAGCATACTTGGCTATCTATTATGGTCCAGAAAATGGGCGAATAACTAGACACATGGATTCAAATGCTGCTATGGAAAAGAACAACATATGTAACACATAGTTTTGAAGTTCTAGAGCTCATATACATACATACTAAGTTAAAGCAATAATTGAGTTTAAACCCATGAAACTCACAGTCATGCATATCAAACAAGAAGCAGCAACTAACCAACAAACTTGCAAAGACAAGCAAACTCAGCTGAAGTTCTCCCATGATATTAAAGGTACGCAGCGTTACCATCATAAAGGATTTTCATTACACAGAACTGCTAGGCACCAAAAATGGGAGACATATGGCTTTCAAAGTTACTTTTCACAAGTACAATCATCCAGTTAAGATGTTGATTCCATCAAGACATTAGCAAGAATACTAAGACAGGACTTCACATCCTCTCCCAACCATTCCAGTAATGACATTGGTTGTTCATTTCACAACTATAATTGCTAATATGCTTCACCATCTTTGTAAGCAAATGGGCATCTATGTATCATTGGTATAAAGTTTCTCACCATACATCATAAATAACCAATATAGCACTGAGTAAACCATGTAGATTTAGACAAGTTGCTCCTTACCAGAACTTCGAGGCTCTGGAACTACATATGCCCCAAAAGCTCTATCACCAGCTCTAGGGATGTCAGATTTGTTAAACTTCACTGCAAACTGTGGCTTGGCTCTAAGACCACCACTCTTAACAGTTCGCACCAATCTCAGAAGAGTGTCTTCTGGAATTTCCAGAGTCCCAACATTCAGCTCAACTGTGTCGAATCCCAGCTGCTTACACTCCTGATTAATATCCATGGACAGCATACTGCATCAGTCACACATAGAAAACCTCAAAAAGGAAAAGGAAAGATGAAAAAAGAACCTCTCCCACGCATCTCACCTGAACATATTCTTTGAAAGCTGATGGACCCTGGCGCAGCAAATGCTCAGCCCAATCCCCAGTGCTCACGTACACGTTATGCTCATGAGCTATATCAGCAATCTCTTTGATGAAAGACTTGGGCATTAGACTATCCGAACCCCCAGAGAACTTCAATCCATCAACAAATGGCCCCATCGACTCGAAAATATCCTGCATTGCACGACACATCATTACTCATTAACAGGAAGGGCGAGCAGTAAGGTTACTCTTTGTGATCGTCGATTAGCTTGACCAAAGCAAGCATTGTTTGATACAATCAAATATCTTAAGGCGAGCTCGTTTATTTAAGAAAAGCCGCAGCTCGCTCTGTACAATTAAGGTTTCGCCAGTTTCTGTAGTACTCCCCAATTTTGCAGCAGGAGGTAAGTCGCCTAGGCGCACGAACGCGTGTTCCTCCTCTCTTGTGCTGCTCCATTAAATCAAACAACGACGCTAATCCGCCCCTAAAACTAATCCGTAGCACGCGTCGACCGCAATAGATCGTCAACACTCAACCTCAGATCATGTCTCAACCGTCCAAAGCAAAAAGTATCACTCTGCAGATGCTAGTTCGCTGATCCGCACCGTCTAAACAACTCTCGGACTGAATCATCTGGAATCCACGACAAATCGGACAGTTCAGGAGAGCTCCATCGGAGCCATCCCGCACGCTCGACCACACGCACAGTGCACCAAACAGAACAAATAAACAGAAAGAAAGAGAGAGCGAAACAGGAAGGGAGAAAACAGAGGAACCTGGAGGAGGTTCTGGTTGAAGGAGGAGTAGTGCGGGCCCCTGATCTCCGTCACGCCGTACCGCCGCGGCTTCTCCGGGCGATCCTCGTCCTCCTCGAAGCGCTTCCATCGGTAAGCCGACATTCTCTTGCGTGCTCCGATTCTACCGGAGATCGAATCAGATGCCGGAGCTACGAATCGCTCTCTCTCCCTCTCTGTGTAGGCGAATGATCGCCCTTCAATCTGGAGCTCTCTTCGACTGGGAAAGACTTGGAGAAGTTTGGAGGTGATTCTAGAAATGCGTCTTCTTCGAAGTTCGTAATTCGTAATCCAGTTTGCCGCCACGTGGCGCTCGGCCACGCACATCCAGCTCCCCCTACGGCGTGTTGTTTCGGTTGCCGCGATGCGGCACTCGATCGGCTCGCCTTTCATCATTTTAGAATTTACGAGATAACTTCCATCTGGAAATGTTTTTTTTTTTTTTTATCATGTGAGATCCACGATTTCTTCCGTTCTATAGTTCAATACGCGAATTAATCGACTGATTTCGATCGAATAACACTATGATGTGTTACTAATGTTTGTCGTCTTGACAAAAGGCGCGACGAAGGCAGGTGATGGCCATTTTGATCAGGAATGACTAGTTCCCAATTTAGTATGATCCGATTCGAATTTCGGACAATCTAATGCAATCGATGAATCATTAGTAAGGGTGAGCAATACGAACTTTAATTGCTATATATTAATGAAGTTAAATTTCCTTTCAAAAAATAAAAATAAAAATAAAAAGTAATTGATGGATTATTAAGTTTGAATTTGAGAAATTAAAAAATGTAAAAATAATCTATCCATCCAAAGTAATCCGATTCTCCCTTGAAATTGAAAATTGAATAGAAAATCGCTAATTCTAATTTTATAGAATCGAGAATTAAACCAATGCTCTCCGAACTAGCTAAATTAAATGAAATTAATTAGAACGATTTGATTGCATCGATGAAATAAATTTTTAAATATTGGACTTTCTCTAGAATACAATAATAATTTTTTGAAAAAAAGGAAGAAAAGAAATAATTGTGTTTCCTCTTTTACTATTTTGCCCTTCCTGCCCGCTCCTGTACTTGGGCAGCCGCGGGCTTAATATAAATTCACCCACCGTCTCGGAGTCCCGGATGTCGTCGTACCCATTCGTCTCTCGCGAATCGACCCGAACGCTAAAACCCTAACTCCGCCTCTTCTCGCTCGCATCCATGGCCCCGAAACGTTCGCTTCCGTCGGAGGATCCGCCGCCGGCTTCCTCCTCCGAGGAGACTTCCTCGTCCACCGAAGACGAAGAGGAAGAAGAGAAGCGAGAATCTGGAGAGTCGGAGGCCGGGTCTGGGTCCGACACCGACGACGAGGACGACAAGGAGGAGCAGAAAAGACCGTCACTGCCCAAGTCGTCGTCTCCTCCTCCTCCTCCACCGCAGCAAAAATCTCAGGGGCGGTCCGGGTCCAAGACGGAATCCGACTCGGAGTCGGAAACCGAGTCGGAGTCGGAGTCCGGGACGCGTCAATACACCGTCAAGCCCATAGCTTCGAGGCCCATGGAGGAAATCCAGACTCCGCCTGCGAAGAAGCACAGGCCGGAGACTCCCTCCTCCTCGAAGCAGCCCTCGGCTAAGCGTAAGGTCGAAGTGGAGGAGGTGCAGCCATCGGCTAAGCGTAAGGTCGAAGTGGAGGACTCGAAAAAGGGGAAGAAGAAGGACGTTGCCGAGAATGGGTCTGTGCAGAAACCCGGGGAGGAGTCGAAGAAGCCGATGTTCCACAGGATATGGGGCGACAGTGACGAGGTTGCGCTGTTGCAGGGCATGATTGATTTTAGGGAAAAAAGGTATGGATCCTTGTGCCAATACTAATACCTTCCATCATTACGTCAAGAAATCGCTCGGGCAAGAGTTTACTGCTAGTCAATTGGCGAATAAGATCCGGGTTTTGAAGAAAAAGTACAGTAACAATGGGGAAGGGAAGGATGGTGAGGATAATCTTTCTCGAAGCCCCATGAACAGAAACCATCGATTTGTCCAATAAAGTTTAATATCTAAATCCATTTCTATATGAAGACATCCATAATACATAGTCAAAAAATCTTTTACGCCTTCTAATTTCGTACGTGGATCGAAAACAGAAGCAACCAATAAATAAAAGGAATATGTTTATAATAAGTTAGCCATTTTGATTTCATTGCCTTAATAGTTGCACCTAATTGTTCATCGTCTTCATATTCTTCAAAAACACCAGCAATATTAACACACTCTATATAAATAAATGAATCGTAGAATAATAAACACCGGATAAAGTATAAGTTGCATCATTGAAAACTTTTAAACAATCTAAAATTTTGTGGTAAATATTCCAATGTTGTGGTAATAACTCAAGTTGAGGAACATTAGTCGAAATAAATGCACATAATAAAACTTTATATTCAAAAGATTGATTAGCAATTCGTACGTGGAATTCCAACGAGTTGGAACATCTCTTGAAAATCTTCTTGGCCTTTTTCCATTTTGTTTACAAAATCTACACCAATCTTTCATAATTTGGGGATGTCTCCATAAATATTGGATTGCGATTTTTATTGGGTCGAGAAAAACGTTAAGAGTTTGTAAACCTTCTTGTACACTTAAGTTTAAAACATGCAAGCACATCTAACATGAAAAATTCTCCACAAAAGTGGGTTTACAAAGTTTTTCCAAGTCTTCAATAGAAGCGGTATTTGCCGCGGCATTATCAAAACCAATAGAAAAAACTTTTGCAACCAAACAATATTCTTCTAAAACTTGTCTAATTAATCTATAAATATAATTGCCGTATGTTCTATCCTCAAAAACTCGAAATGCAATAATTCTTTTTTGAATATTCCATCGTCATCTATCCAATGACACGTAATACCCATATAAGAATGAATTTGCCCAAGGATCGGTCCAAATATCACTACCTATATCACACGTCCATTATAATTCATAAAAAATATTTTTAATTCTTCTTTCCTTTTTTATACAAATTAAAAATTTGGCGTTTAAGGGTATTGCTAGAAACGGGTTTTGCTTGTGGAGTGCATGCATTTTGTATAAAATTATTAAAACCAAATTTCTCACAAAATTAAATGCTAAATGTTCTACGGCCGTAAATCTAGCTAATTCTTCTTTATAAAACATTTTCGCTATAACGGAATAAAGGAGGAGCGTTAGTTTGGCGTACCCGGAAATTTGTTGTTGACGAGTGTCGATCCCAGCTAGCGTTGGATGTTTTGACCTCAAATGCCGTTGAAATGTTCCATAGCCTTGACCACTTACGAATTTGTAATTTTTTCCACAATGTTTGCAAGTAAGTTGATATTTGTTTTCTTCAATGCGCGTCTTCGTGAAGTGCTCCCATATCGAAGAAACGGATGACCCCCTTCGTTCCATCGTTATTGACGCTTCTTCGGTGGGAGGATTCATGCTATCTTGTGTTGGAACGGGCTCCTCGACATTTGGAATATGTCGATTTCAATTTCGTCGTCGTCGAAGCCATAATATGCATAATCTTAGGATTATGAGATTGAGGATAATTGGACGATCCCATCGGCGCCATCGGGCTCTTACCCCTCCCGCCACGGCTTCCACTTGCCATTTTTCGGAATTTCCAACAACAAAGAAATGAAGAATTTCGAGAGAAATGAAAGTGGATCGAGTATCGCGACTTGAGAGAATTGAGATTGAGAATTTGAGAATTTGAGAGAAGAAAATTGAGAGAAGTTGTGAATAAAAGAAGGGGGAGGGGGGTATTTATAAGAAAATTTTTGATATTAAATTTAATTTTTTTAAAAAAAATAACAAAAAAAAAAAAGGTGCTCCCCCCAACGGCTGGGCCCAACGGCTACTAGCCGTTGGGCCGGCGGTTCGGAACCTGCGGTTCGGAACCGAACCGGCCCGTTCGTACGGGGCCGGTTCGGCGGTTTTTACGGGCCGGTTCCGGTCCGTCCCGGGCCGGACCGGCCCGTGGCCATGTCTCTACTCTCCGAACTAGCTAAATTAAATGAAATTAATTAGAACGATTTGATTGCATCGTGTAATAAATTTTTAAATATTGGACTTTCTCTAGAATACAATAATAATTTTTTGAAAAAAAAAGGAAGAAAAGAAATAATTTGTTTCCTCTTTTACTATTTGCCCTTCCTGCCCGCCCCTGTACTTGGGCAGCCGCGGGCTTACTATAAATTCACCCACCGTCTCGAAGTCCCGGATGTCGTCGTACCCGTTCGTCCTCTCGCGAATCGACCCGAACGCTAAAAACCTAACTCCGCCTCTTCTCGCTCGCATCCATGGCCCCGAAACGTTCGCTTCCGTCGGAGGATCCGCCGCCGGCTTCCTCCTCCGAGGAGACTTCCTCGTCCACCGAAGACGAAGAGGAAGAAGAGAAGCGAGAATCTGGAGAGTCGGAGGCCGGGTCTGGGTCCGACAGCGACGACGAGGACGACAAGGAGGAGCAGAAAAGACCGTCACTGCCAAGTCGTCGTCTCCTCCTCCTCCTCCACCGCAGCAAAAATCTCAGGGGCGGTCCGGGTCCAAGACGGAATCCGACTCGGAGTCGGAAACCGAGTCGGAGTCGAGTCCGGGACGCGTCAATACACCGTCAAGCCATAGCTTCGAGGCCCATGGAGGAAATCCAGACTCCGCCTGCGAAGAAGCACAGGCCGGAGACTCCCTCCTCCTCGAAGCAGCCCTCGGCTAAGCGTAAGGTCGAAGTGGAGGAGGTGCAGCCATCGGCTAAGCGTAAGGTCGAAGTGGAGGACTCGAAAAGGGGAAGAAGAAGGACGTTGCCGAGAATGGGTCTGTGCAGAAACCCGGGGAGGAGTCGAAGAAGCCGATGTTCCACAGGATTGGGGCGACAGTGACGAGGTTGCGCTGTGCAGGGCATGATTGATTTTAGGGACAAAAAAGGTATGGATCCTTGTGCCAATACTAATACCTTCCATCATTACGTCAAGAAATCGCTCGGGCAAGAGTTTACTGCTAGTCAATGGCGAATAAGAGATCCGGGTTTTGAAGAAAAAGTACAGTAACAATGAAGGGAAGGGGAAGGATGGTGAGGATAGGACTTTCTCGAAGCCCCATGAACAGAAAGTTTTCGATTTGTCCAAGAAAGTTTGGGGTGTTAATAAGAGCAACGACGCCAGCGGAAGGGGCGAACAGACGCCTACGCCCAAGGCCAATGATACCGCTAAGAAGGGTAGGACTGCTGGTACTTCGTCCAAGTCGAAGTTGGAAGCCTCAGAGTTGGAGGCGCCTAAGGAGAATGGTCGACTAATACATTTGAGGATACATAGGCATGTTGTCCTGTGATAAGATATTGAAACTATCTAGGATTGGCTTAGATGAGGACTTCTTGATAAAGGGGGAGATGGTGGATGAGTCGAAAAGGGAGAGTTTAAGAGAAAAAGAGGAAACTGCAATTCGCTGAGATGCGAGTATGGGCGGAGAGAGCCGAATTGATTCAATGCCAGACCAATCTTATTTTACAAAGCATACCATCAGGCTACAGGGAAGTAGAATGGGACTGTGGCTCTTTTAGATGGATAATAGGGTGGTAGAAATGTTTGGGGGATATATTTGTTCTTTGGGTTTTGGGTTTTCGGAGTACTT
>JAGVVM010008342.1:0-23540 GCA_019149425.1 Psidium friedrichsthalianum | reverse complement strand
CGTGACTCCATTGATCAAGAAGTGAGGGAGACAGAGGAGCATGGAGAAGTGTTTTGAGCCCCAAAGGAGCCAACAACGCACAGGGGAATTCTCGACTCCGAGGGGCTGTACGCTTCATTTCGCTTGCTTTCTTGCAGCTAACCCCAATCATCTTTCCTACACCAGATACGAAATGCTGGCTACATATCTCACGACAAAGGGAGTGAAATGAAAGCTAAAGTAACCACTCATCAAAGATGAACTCGCAAAATGGAATAATCTATAAAAAGTTCAAAACACGAAATATAAGAATATTAATTATAGAACTTCATTCATCTTCATCCACGAAAATTCCTTCAAATTCTAACACCAGAACGGCAATGCACAACAAGCAACAAGCATAGTTCAAATGAGTTTGGTCAAGGGTGCAATCCAGGATCAATTACCAAATCCGGATTAGTACACTGACCTTGGAACCATATCGAACGTGTGTTGGTGCCCTTTTTGAGATGGAGGACCGGACTGTTTCTCATTGGAATCGGATGGAATGTGTCCCGCAAATTGCTAATCCAATCCCAGTTGCAAGCTTCCGAGTATCTACCTTGGATCTACGTTCGTCACTACTTGTCACCCCCCCTCTCTCTCGTGACAAGTAGAAAAAAAACACATACACGCACCAATTATAAACATGGGTTTAATGCAATAAAAAAAAAACTCTAAATTGATTGGATATTTGCAAAAAATTTAACCCAAACTTATTTTCTTGAATACAAAAAAAAATCCAAAAACTGGTACACGCTTCCACTAATTTTTTGATGCCCGAAGAATCCCAAGTAAAGTTGGTATGAGAAGCTTGTGATAATTTACACTTTGTTAGTTTGTCATTAATTTTACCATCGAAATTTTTTTTATAGATGACCACGTGGCAATTGACGAGTGTACCCATTGAGGTCTTTACCCTCCATTTGTTGCGAGGTGGGGACCGATTTGGAAGTTTTCATGGTATTAACCCAGTTTTATGGAAACTATATGGACAGTAAATTTGTCGAAAGGTGTACTGATTTAAATTTTTTGTGGTAATAAAAATAATTGGGATAAATTTGTTATATCGATGTGGGGGTTTATCGTTTAAAGATTTTTTATGAAGTTAAAACTGTAATTAGGAGTAAATTATACTAGTCATAGGCGTGATTTTTTCGGGGTTTTTGGTTTATAACAGGGATCAGATTGTAGTCACAATTGGCCCAATTTGAAGAATTTTTGTTTAGTAAAAATTTAATTTAAAGAGAAAAATCAAATACATGCAATTTGAGTCTTTCGATGTCATTCACCGTTCTAAATACTCAAGTCCCATTTATGCGAATTACTATTTCCAATAAATGCTCGAGCTTCGCCGGATTGCCAAAAAAAAAAGGAAAAAAAGGAAAATAGGCATGCTTCTGGCTTTCTCTCTCCTCGTATTTATACTCCTCTCTCCGCTCACTACTCCCAACACACGCTCCTCGCCATCCCCTCCTTTTAAATCTCCTCTTCTCTCTCTCTCTCTCTCTCTCTCTCCCTCTCTGTTAATACAAACTGTCAATTCGGTCCTCAAACTCTCGAAATCGGTTCAAAAAATGGCGATCTTCTCCAACGGTCCGACCGCTACTTGGCTGCTGTCCCTCAAGGTCTTGCTCGCTTCGACGCTCGTCCTGTCCGCGACGGTTCTGCTCAAACTGTCCCTCCCGGCCATCACCGACTTCGTCACCTCTGAAGTCCCTTCCATCTACGGCCTCTTCCTCACCTGGCTCAGGCCCCCTTACCTCTACATCCTCATAAACTGCATCATCATCTCCATAGTCGCTTCCTCCAAGCTCCAGCACAAGGCGGATGACTGGGTGCCGGAGCTCGCCGCGGCTGAGTACGCGGCTCCCCCGGCCGAAGCGGTGGTTCGAGCTCCGGCGGAGGAGCTGAAGGTGCCGGAGGTCGTGAGGGCGGGATACGGCGTGTACAGCGATGCCTACGATGCGAGATTGGTGAAGGTTGTAGATGACGCGTATGGCGGAGCCGACGCTGGGGCTTTGGAAGCAGAGGCGGAAGCGGATGATGAAGCGGCGGCGGCTGCGGGCGGCGGTGACGATCCGATGGTTCCGGAATCGGCGAGTCCGCTGCTGAGAAACGATTCTTGGGATTTCTCGTTCTTGAGTCCGAACCAGGATCGGAGAGAAAAGCAGCCCGTTTCGTCGAGGTTCGGTCATCGGAAGTCGGCCAAGTCAAGTCCCGAAGGTACACTCTCTCTCTCTCTCTCTAACGTCTGTTCTATTCGAACTTCTAATTTCGAAACTCCATCAACGGCGAACGACGATTTTCTGGTATTTCGATGCAGTTGGGCGGCCGTTGCGGGTCTCGAGACCGAAGCGGCACGACACGCTGGAGAGCACGTGGAAGACGATAACCGACGGGCGCGCGATGCCGCTGGCGAGGCACCTGAAGAAGTCCGACACATGGGACTCCCACGTGCGGCGGAACGACGAGAACAGCCCCCCGCCCCCGCCGAAGATGAAGAAGGCGGAGACCTACGCCACCCGCCCCGGCCCGGGCAACGTGACGGCCAGCCCGCCGCCGGGCTCGGTGAAGCTGAGGAGGGAGCCGTCGCTGGGGCAGGACGACCTGAACCGGCGCGTGGAGGCGTTCATCAGGAACTTCAACGAGCAGATGAGGCTGCAGCGGCAGGAGTCCCTGAACCAGTTCCAGGAGATGATCAATCGCGGGGCCGGCTAAAGTTAAAAGAGAATTTCGAATTTCCGTTGGGGTCAAGAATGAAACCTAACGAATCGCGGTGAAGTCGGCCCCATTTCCCTTTCTGGGAAAAAAGGAAATTAGTGGGCATACTTTCTTGGGAAAGAAATGGTGGGGAAGGGAGAATGAACAGTTGGGAGAGGAAGTAGTTAGGGCATGAGTTTACGTCTGTGAAAAGGCCCTAAGCTTTTCTATTTAGGTATTAATTATAGAACGTGTCGAGAAAGCCAAAAAAAAAAAAAATGAAAAGGACGCTGATATTTCCATTGCAAAGTCGTCTTCTTCAAGTCCACATCGGTTTTGGTTCTCCTTCTTCAACCTGGGATTGGTCTGGTTTGGTGCTCTTAGCATGATGATTAGGACAACCTTAGTGGGCGTTGGATTGGTGGGACTCCACACACCCTATTGCCAGAAAAATAGATGGTAGTGGAAGCCGGAGATTGTGGGCGGCGGCTTCATTTTGTGGTGGGTCGGGAGGGTCATGGAAAGGAAAGTACCCTTTTTTTCTTCACTTGTCTCAGTCAATCACCTTCTGTGGAAAACAAATTTCATTTTCTTAAGGTTAAATTTACAAATTTTCCAGGTGGGCACTCATTATTTTGCATCGTTCTTTGCTATATCTAATATTAATATTCTGGAAATCGGGTGCATCAGTCCAGAAGCATTTAATTTTCCCTCTTAAAGCATTTTTTTTCTCGTAACGCTGGTTCGCCCAATGAATCTGCTGTCTCCCGACTGGCAACAATTTCTTTCTGGGACTGAACAGCTGCTATAAGTCCGTGGAGGATGGGAGTCCCACCCTACTCCACTAGTTTTTACCAAAATGCCTGGGAGTCTGAGCACGGAGCGGAGTGTCGTGGAAGCCTGAGCAGTGTCTGGACTCCTCGTGCTGACGAGTGATTGATATTCACCGTCGAAGTGGTTCATTCGTGGGAGTTATGAGCCTTGGCCACCGCCGGCTAGGACAGGGCTTATCCGCTTGCCTTGATCTTATCCAGCAAAAGAGTCGCCTTCTTGTCTGTTCAGCGATCCCGGCGAAGGGACGGTGGATGATGACGAAAGAAGCAACAATTTAATTTACATCGGAGGCGTTGCATAAAAGTAGGGAGGGTCTGCAGACATTCTCGAATTTCCCTCCTCCCTTTCACGAGAATTTATTAAATTCTCTCCACTTTTCGCCCTGATTTTCATCCTGTCACACTCCACCGTCTCTCATTTTCCAAACGCCAGCCTTTCACCACGATGGGTTTCTTTGCTGTTGTCGGAAATAAGATTTTATAACTAACTAAAAGAGTTTGATTACAAAAGACTTGAATCAGAACATAATAAAGCCCACGGAACTTCCGGAGGATTGGAAAACCAATTGAAAGATAGCGATCATTCCTACAGGTTTTTGCGGATTAGGTTTTTGCTAACCAATCCGCAACTGAATTCGATTCTCTCCTGCAATAGGCCAGACTTAAATTAGTGAAGCCCAATAGCAAACTCTTGGCCTCAGTGATAAGTGGTTCTAGAACCCACGAGCATTGTACTTCATCTCTAAGGCTGCGCTTGATTGTCCGAATTTCTAATCAGGATGGAACTGGATATGATAGGATAAGCAATCTAAGAATTTTGTCATATTCTATATACTGTTTGATGAACTGCAGATATAATGTTAGGCAAGTAGAGGTAAGACGCAGCTGAGATTGACTCTGTTTTGCTGAAACATCAGAATGCTTTAGAAATTATTCGGTGATAAGTTTTGATGAATGAGTTATTATTGAGAAGAGGTTTGTACCATCTAAATTTGGGCACGACATTGATCGAGCAAACCCAGTAGAAGCAGGAGTCTTGATTTAGAGTCAAATCCTTTGAAAATGACCATCTGGCCTTGCTCGTTGTCCAAATGCTAAACAATGAAATTTTCAGCCCCTTTTTGCAAGCTAAAGATGCACTTATGTATGTCGTCTAAGAGCGCTATCTTAAAAGTCGATGATCAACCTTGAGTTCTTCATAAGATATCAAGACCCTTGTCAAATGTTGGAAAGGTTTAAGCAATTAAAGAACAATAGATGTGTCTCATATTACGCGGAACTATCGATTAAAGAACGAGGTTATAGAGATACCGGATTTTGCCATAGGAAACCTCAACCTGGTGCTGTCGGAGAGACGACTACACTTGACGATCACTGCTACTAGAGAAGCAGCCTGGCATGGCGGAGAGGTGGCTCGACTTTGAGGAGAGGCGGTAGTAGTGAAAAAAACTTAGTTCTCTTCATATCTGCTCTATTGAGAAATCCTATTTAGGTCTACCTACCCCACTTCCTTAGAATATTTTTATCCTATCATGGACATCTACTAAATATAGCCTATCATGATTTTTATCTTGACGACTAAACGCTGCCTTAAGTATCTTTAACAGTACTTCACTATGTGACTCAATCAGGAAGCTTCATTCAGTTCGAGTGAGGTTTCCATTCAATTTCCTATCCCATTTACTTTTTAACAAGTTAGGTCGAATGAACAGCAAATGTGGTTCCTTCATTTCAGAACCTTTAAGGTAACTTGTATTAAATAGGAAAGGGCTTATTGTCATTACATCTTCACTAGGATGCCCGTTGTTCTCGTCACTTGTAGTCCTTCAGAGATTAGCAATTTAGTTTCGTGTAAGTCACTACAATCTACTCATTGTTTCTATGAGTTTTTCTAATAAGATGACATGCAGAGCTAGATGAGGTGTCCCTTAATTGACCAATTCATAGCTCAGGTATATCTCAGTAAAACAAACTAACTGCCGTGCAAGCAAAGAAGAATATCGAATCAAATTCTATGTGGCGAGTTTTGACTGAGTATTCATTGTATAGCTTCATTTAAAGTGAATGCTTCATAGCAAAATCATAGTCAAAGCAACTAAATCTAATTACTTGAAGACTTACTATATCCGAAAGTATGGACAAAATTAAACCACTATGAAAGTTCAGTGTAAAGACTCCTGAGGTTCATATAGAATCACTCGAAAAAGGACATTTGAGTTAGTCACTTAATTGCTGAAGGGGGAACTATAAGTTCCTACTCTGTGAAGACCATATTGCAACTCCTCCAAATCCGGATTAGAAATAGCTGCAGATGTTACTGGACATGTTGTTTAATGCAATGGGGACACAGCATCAGTAAAAACTTATCGGCGGATGCTTCTCAGAAGTCCTCTGTAGTTCCTTTTCAAGTTCGGCGGCCAGACATTGATCATACAAGGGAAATCTTTCGGGGGACTTGAATTCTGCTCCATGATAGGAATTCTGAGAGATCGTTACTCTGTAATCAGTTAGAGGAGATGATTCGTTATGTGGGGCACTGGAAATAACCTTTTGAAAGGCCATTTCACCAGGTGTGGCATGGGGCACTGCTGGAGCACGTGTTGCACTTAGATACACCTCATACTGAATTTCTGCAGCCAAGATATTATGCTGTATGATTAGTACTCCTCAAGCATATTCGTCCTAACCTACTCCTTATGCTGCCAAAAATAGGATGGCGACAAAATATTTACTGAATTAGTTAACAGAGACAAGCGAAGAAAGGATGCTTAACAACCTTTCAGACTCTGCTTTTATGGCATATATACGTACAGATCAAGTCCATGCACTATAATGGCACTTGGCTGTTGTGATTCTTCTTGGTTTCTTATGCAATTATTGTTCAATAAGAGGATAAGGAAGAATCAATAGGAAATATTTCCTCCCTTATAACTCTCTTTCTTGCTTTTCTCTTAAATGCCCAGAGTAAAGCTCTTAGGCATACTCTTTGCAAAGAACAATTGCTATTGAAACATTAGATAGATATTGCTTGCGACTACATAGCGTAAAGAGCTATAGCTTGTGAAATGCATTAAATATACTCAAGGGGTCGAGAAATATTACCAGCAGCCATTTCAACAGAAACATCACGCAGTCCAACCGCTTGGGATTCATCCAATTTCTGCTGAGCCTCGGGGATATCCTGCAACAAGGATTAATTAGAAGAACATCTTTACGGGTAAATGAAGCCACAACAACATATACAGAATATGGTTGGAGCAGAGGCAGTTTTCTAGTTATGAAATAGCAAGTCGGCTCCACCGTGAATTTCTCAGATGTGTAGAAGAATTTACAGCTCTTAATGCTTAGGAAGCACCAAAAAGGTTAGTACTAGAATGACTTGTTTTCGGCTCAACTCAGTAAGTCATCTAAGTGCTACAAATCTTCCCAACTCTAATGGGCCAAGACAGTCGTTGCTTCTTACATCGTGCCTCTGATTATGTTTTTTTCCACGGTAATAAAAATTGTCAGAATAACCACGTTCTGTAAGAAATTAATTAGAATGGAAAGCGAACTATTTTTTTTTCTATTTTTGGTAAGATAGGTGAATGATGGCACATAGCTTTTATTTGCTCCCATTTTGAAAGGTAATTTGTGTATAACAAAATCAGAAATGAACAGACAGGAATTACTCCAGAACTTGTTAATGCCACAAAAATGGTAGTTCTGATTACTACTTATTTTGGAAAAACACTACTTAAATCCCTTTGGTAACATCAATTTTAGAAACTGTTTTTAAATTTCTGCCATATCGTTTTATGTAACCCTAAGCCTGATTAATTGGGTCAATTGTACTTAGATAGCCTGTTGCACATATCTCTCACTGCGCTGCTTTTACAGCGAGTAGGAAATTTGATCAAGCGATATCTAGCATTGTTGTTTCACTCAAATTTGTGTCAAATAAAATTGTTTCAACAACATCAGGATAGTTTCACATTTTGAAGTAGGATGACACAGTCATCACAGAAACATCAATAAAAAGGAAATGAGCATGAGATGGAGAGTAGCTATAGCATCTAGAAACTATTTCCTGAGCTCCTTGATGTTACATGCAAACACGTATGGTTTAACCAAGAACACAATGCATCCACCTAGTTGGACCATGGCTAAGATAATAAGCCTCACCTGAATAAAGTCATTCCTTGAGCAATCCATGCAGCTAACCCCACCAAAATCCAATAATACAAATGCATGCACTGACATAATGCATCCACAATGGAGCAGCTGAGAAAGGAATCCAGGATAAAGGTAAATAGGGAATTTCTATAGAAAAACAAGTCAAACATCATTGTCAGCTCTACTACACTTCCATATCTATCAACAATATTGGCACTACACATTGCTAACAACAAAGGCATGAAATTGGTAACATCTCATGTGTACCTTCTGACAAGTATTGCAGTTGCTCCAACCATCAGCATTAGGGTGATATGTTTTGCAGAATGTACCATCCGCATAAGCAGACCTAAGAGAGAGTGTCAAGTCACTTGTAATGAGAATTAGGCTAAGATTGTGTAACCTGATAACTTTTGACCATTCACAGATTCATGTAATGCGGCGATACACATTTGGCAAGACGTATAAAAGAAGATTAAACGACTAAATCCCAGTCCATACTGCGAGAATATTTAGATGGATTCTAGAAAGTTTAACATTCTCGAGCAAATTATTTGTTGTAAAAAAAGAAACACGAGCCAGGAAACTTGTTACTTGATGTTGCTCTGCCTAAGTAAATAAGAAGGCCAGTACCCTTTTGAATGAGGAAAAACACCCACATCAGCTGCTTATGCTGCAAGAAAAGCTTCTGACCAACATCAACATCATCAACATCACCTTTATCCCAAACCAATTAGGGTCGGCGGTCAATGAACCCAAAGCAAAAAGCTTAAAAGAAAAGCTTCTGACCAAAAAAAAAAAATGTTACAAGTAAAGCTTAACCTATTCTTCATTCCACTTCTAGCCAAAGCTCCTCATGGGCCTTGAAAGTAGGCTGAAGGAGATCACCACTTCCATCCTAAAAGTTCTTGGCTTTTAATATAGATCTGTCATGATTAAGGAGGCTGGCCATCTGTCTTTGAATTTAAGCATGAATCACAACTGTGAAGCACATATATTCTTGTCCAGGACTAATCGGAAAAAACAGAGGGGACCTAGCTCTTAGCTTTTCCTTTAGTCAGCATGTCAAGATCTTAAAAGCAACACTGGTGCTTATGCCTCCCGAGACGTTTGGCATATTGCGGTTCATGAAATTTAGTTTAATCTACAGAAGATTAGCGTAGTTATCTTCCTAGTTTTGTCCTTCCACCACCAACCACTTCTCAGTAGATTCTGTTTTTGAATATCATCCAACACTGTAATGTCAAGTCCTTTAAATAGTGTTGCTCATAGCACAACAACAGCCTCAAAGTTCACAAGTTTTTATTCAGCAGGACATAAATGTATGGAGTGAAGGATAAAAGATTGAATTAAGACCACAAACCCAAAGAAAGAGTAGTATTTGTCACCTCAATCGCTACAGACACATCTAGAACTTCTCCTAGACTTGTGGACTTCAATAGCCAATCTACTTGGATCTCTGTTAGCCAATCTACTCGCATCTCTGTTAAATTTAATATTTTGGCAACTTGTCAGGGTACAATAATGCTTCTGAAAAAGTGGTCCTTTCAGATCTGTGAGATCTGCGGGTGTTGAGATATCTTAAAGGTGACTTGAATTTTCTGTTTCAAGCAGGATAAATTGCAACTTCTGCCATCACTAGCGGAAGCATCTCAACCGAAGAACTCCAAAAAGAGTAGCAAGCTGAATTCTTCATGATATGGGTGCCAAACTCAAAACTTGCGTGCAGGATAAGGAAGTAAACAATTTGTCACAAGAACAGTCACGTTGGTAAATATCATCAAGCTGATGAGATAGGAAAGCAAAAGCGTGCAGAGTCATAAATCTCATTCTAGCACAAATTCATAGCAGCATTACCATATTTCTATGTAAAAAAAATTTCTTGTAACAGGTTGTGTCAAAAAGGGAAATCTACACAAATCGATGTGAGATCACATGGACATTAATTTTCTTCTCTTGTTGAAAAAGAATGTGCTGTAGATGGAATCTGGCACTCTAAATAATCTTTCAAGAAGAGCTAAAAATAACTCTTCCATCATAAGCATGTTTCCCCTACTTGCCTATCTCCTCCATTGAAATTGAAGGAGAAAAAAGGGCCACTTGTGTCCAAATGATTTGCATGGTAGTCTAGAGAATTAGACTGTTTCACAACCTATGTCAAACCAACAGATAGAGACCTAATAACCATTTCGTCACAAGATAAGGAATAACTAGTTTCTCCCTATTTAAGAAGTATATAGATATACCTAAAATGTAAATACAACAGCATCATCAATAAACAGATTAATGAAAATTATCCAGGGATGACTAATGACCACAAATAGGTGAATGTCCTGCATTTGTTTTATTGTATGTATATGTAGCCCATCCTGAAGTCAAGGCTCATACAAAAGCATACGATTTGCGTTCACTGAAGGGTCAGTTCTGAGATTAATTGTATTGCCATTTGCATTCTGCAACCAACCTCACAAATAGGAGTTAAAAACAATGAGTACTAGAAGTGGAGTTGCATGGCACGCCTACAACTCTTCAGGCTTAACGAACCACTCATCTTAATTCTTACCTTAAAAGCATATTGATTGGCAATGCCCTGTTTAGTCATTCAATTAACTTATGAATACTGATAACCCACTGAATAGTGCCTGGTGAAAATCTTTCTCCCTGAGACCAGCACTTTGAGAAGATAGTAGACCTCGCAGTACCACTTCAACATCGATTAAACAAATGGATGGTTCAGAATAGCTTTTCAAGAACATGTACGTCACAACCTAGAGATGAATCCAATCGCATTTTTCCTCTCAACTTGGCATTAACAGTCTATAACTAATCATATTCTAAGAAGCATAAGGCAGGGAGGTAGGAGTGCATACTATACTTCATTTAACACACGAGAATTTGTCTACCAAATGAGCGCAGTACTCTCCCTCTTATTATACCTTACACATAGAAACCTGGTACTTTTACCAATTTATCTATAACTTGTATGATCTTTTTTAAACAAGAGATAAGGGCATTTATTTCCTTATACCTTTTATTAGTGAATTTGTACTGCTCCGCAGACAATCAGATCTGTCTTGCGTGACTTGGAGAGAAGACCATCAACAAAAAGTAAAATTGGCATGGAAAATGGGAAATTGCTTAATCAAGAAATAAATCAGCAATAAAGAAAGTATTTACTACACATACTGGAGTTATATATACATTGTGCATTAAACATGTCACAGCACTTGTAAATTGTTCAAGGAACTAAGCTCTGGATGGGCGGAAGTATAAGCAGAAAGAACGAAGTATTCTTGCTGTGCTTGAATGGCGTCTCTTCTGGAAATGCTCCTCCTTATTTCAGCTTCATAACATTTTAAAACAAATGATCCTTTGAAAGGCAATATACTTATGGAAAGCAAGTTCTCGATTCGTAAAACAAAGATGGAAAATCTGTACAGATGAGATGTACAGCAGGCCTTGATTGGCAGACAGCCCCCCTAGCTACGTCGTGCTACAGAGCAAGATGCCCGTGGGTGCGAGTAAAACAAACTTCCAGCAACAAAACCCAGACAGACTCATTTTAGTAAACAATACACCCATGCAAGCATGACACTGGAAAACCAGCCCATGCTTCTTGCCAATTTTTCTGCAGAATATAATTATGGTCCTTCCAGGACGATTTCTAAAAATGAAGCACGCTGAAAAATCCACTAAAAGATAACAGGCAGGCCCAATTTTTTGGCAGCTTGACCATTTTTGATGCCAGAAAAGTATATTAGAAAAAACTAAGAGAAAAATGAAAAACTTGAATAGCAATAGATAATCTCAGAAACACAGTCAATGAATTTCTTATTTGAGACTCAATCAATTATGTTTATCATTTAAACTTATATGAAATTCTGACTATATCATTGACATTGCTATGCTGTTTCCTATTTCAATTCCAAAAGCCAAAATGCTCCTACTAACTGGTTGATGTGACAATCATCTCTTATCTTGCAACATGAAAGCAGTATTTCACACTTCATAAAGATGAATTGAGATTCAAGAAATTCTACTTGCAAATAGTTATACCCGACCACTAAAATGACGGGAGCCTCTTAATACAGATGAGGAAAACAATCTCCCCAAAATTTGAGGATATGATTTATGTTATTATATTGTTTTTCTTGATCTTCGTGTCCCTCGCTTGTGACAATTGTTCTGGTTCTGTTTCTGTTTCTGCTATTTGATTCTCAACTGCTACTGAAATGCCACCCCGTTATGCTTGCTAGATCAAATTGCGCTACAGGAAAGGGCCTTATTCTCGTCAACAATCTCCTGTTAACGATTGATAACATCTTAACTTAGTTCGCTTATAATGAGTTCTGGGAAATAATGGAAATCTTAAACGCCATCTTTTTCAGAACCTGTAACTCCAGCATTATTGGTCGCTGGATTATATATCTGTAGATGGTACAGAATCCAACAATTCACGCCGAACTGGGGGATAGTTAACCCAATGTTGGCATCACACTCGACTCACGACTAATTAATGTGATCGAATTTATACAAGAAGATGTTTGGCTACGCTTGATGTGAACACATAAATCCTATCTAACTCCCAAAAGGTCGGCCACGCTGGACTAACAAGATAAAGAAGCAATACACCTCACAGTTCCCAAGGTGCGAAAGCTACCTAATACAAGTGCTGATACAAGTATCTCAAGAGAGCAGGCATCATACAGAAGCTGTAAAGCAAGCAATAACACAGACATCATCAATCCATCATCACCACACAACCAAATAGCTCACAACAGCCAATTGACTAACCAAGATAGTTTCCGAGCCTTCAATTCCATAACCACGCGCGGACAAACAAAAGGCTCGCACGCGGAGAGGGATTCCCGAAAGAGACGGATGGCAACGAATCACGTGCATTGGAGGAAGAAGAGCGACTGAATCGCAGAATGATCTTACGCGCATTCGTCGGACAGAGCTGTGCGTAGCCGGCCGTTGCGGAGGCCGACAGCCCGACCGCGAGCTGAGCCGTTCCGCGCTGCCGAGAAGCAGGTGCTCCCCCTCGTCGCCGGGAGACCAAAGTGGATGGTTACGCAATGACGTCGAAGCTCGAGTGAATCACAGATGCGATTTTCCTGTAGTTTTTTGTGGCTCGAGACGATCAAAAAAACAAAAAAACCCCAGGAAAAAAAAAAAAGGGAGTTGAAATTGCGTTGGGCGAGCAGAGAAGACGAAACACGGTAGCTTTTGTCTGCTCGTCATTCATCAGCCTCTGCGTCCAGGCTCTTAATTAACGGACAACGATGATGGTAACTTTGGTAAGTAGAGGAGGAACTATTCACGTGTAAGTTCGCTCGCACGGTCTGTTCGCACGAGACGCGCTCGCGAGCCGCTCGATGAGAAGAAAGGGTGATTGGACTTCCATCCCTAGCCGTGAGATTAATCGGAGGGCGGCGGTTCTCCTAGCTTACGAGGGACTAGCCGCGTTCGTCCGGCGTCCCGAATTTTCGAAAATGAAGACCATCGTAGGGTGGACGAGGTGCATGAGTGACGGGGGATGGGGAAATTCGGGATAGTTACGCAACAATGTTAAATTTTGGCTAATTCGCAATCTCGTTTTTGAATTATTAATTATTAAATATGATTCTCGAATTTTAATAAATACTCAATAAGTTCTGAAATATATATAGATATTTAATGTTATCTTTCTATTAATGCAATGGATGAATGGACAATATTGAATATTTTCATATAGTATAGAGGTTTAATTGAACATGTGTAAAAAGTTCAGGATCACATTGAATAAAAGAAGAAGTTTTGAGATGATATTGCCTTATTGGACTAACATTTCGATACTGTATTGAACAAATTAAATACAGGAATCACATCGCATATTAGGCCAACATCAAGTAATCGTATATGTCATTTTCCTTAAAAAAACTATTAATGGTAGCCGAATCACATAGAATCATTAGGATCTTGATATACCCACGTGTCGGTTTGCGCTGGTACCTGCAAACTTCTCGTTCGCCCGAAAACAATTATTGCCACGTCAGCACTTTGAAGTCTTTATGACTGGTCAGCTGGAGCTCTCCCCTTTTTATTTCCCGGCCAGGAAAACTATTGTAAATTGCTCTGGCAAAACGAATTGGACATGTCTTGGATAGCATGGGAAAAACTTTTGAAACCCGCCTAGACAGCGAGCCTATAAGCCTTGCGGTTCATGACTCAAAAAAGGTTTCCGTCGATCGAACCCCGTCACGTTCGACAGGTGAACTGGTGGTACACTTTTGTATCAATTACTTAACTTTGTTTTTTTTTTTTTTATAGCAAATAGAGATTCGAGTCTTTGTTATGCAAAGTCAACATTTTTCTGTTTACGGGATGGAACGAGTTCTAAAAATGGCATGGAGCGTCAGCGCCGGACTGGACCATGCTCTGGTTCACAATCGAACTAGCAAGGTCCCGGTCCATGATGTCAAAACATAATGTGAACAAGGACATACAGTCAATTTTGGGAGATTTAGTATTTAGAAGACAAGAATGGAAGACTTGTGTCTATACATAAAGCTCATATTAGACTTTTATTACCACTTTTTTAAAATTAGAAGAGGTTGAAAATTCCAAATAACACCCCTGGTGATGAACGCACTCAAAAACTCTGAGGGGCTTTGGGTTCAGAATGAGAATAGCTTTGGAATAACCGTGAGGTGCTTTGGGTTCAGAATGGCTTTGGATACCATGTCATGACTGTCGCGACCCGACAGAATTTTAATTCGACGACGACGTGAACGGATTATTAGGTAAATTAGATTAAACTAACCTAACGCGGCCCTCTCAAGCCCTACTGAATCACAACTTGGTTTTTGTTCGAATGATTTTAAAAATTTGGAGTCGCCACTAATCATTTTTGGTAGGTTGATTAGAAACCTAAATAAATAGCGAGAGAACTACTTTATTTCGGCAAACTAGAGATTATGAGTTCGAGGATTTGGGTTATGTTAGATTACTCCAAGCCTTTCGGTACTAATTTCACGAAAAATCATTTGGGGTGACTCGGGAAAATTGGATCAAATAACCTAGGAAGGGTTAAAAACGATCATTTTTAACAAGATCGGGAAGTGAAAACAGGTTCAAACCAGTTGAATGTGGTCATTCCTTATTTTCCACAATTCTGAGAATTTTTCGGAATTTTTCGAAACGATTTGCCCATGAGGGGGCAAAATCTCATTTTGAAAATAGCAAGAAGGCAAATCATCCAAAAATAGGATTGGCCAATCGAAATCGCCCGTTTCCTGATTCTTGAGGTTTTTTTGAGTTTCTGAATTTTCGAGACAATTTACCCTATAATGGGCCAAAATCGTCATTTTGAAAATATCAAGAAGAAAGTCATCAAAAATAGGATGGGTCAATCAATGATCCGTTTCTAATTTTTGAGACTTTTGAGAATTTTTGAAATTTTTTGAGACATTTACCTATAAGGGGCAAAATCGTCATTTTGAAAAGATCAGGAAGGAAAGTCATCAAAAAATAGGATTGGACCAGTCAAAATGGCCGTTTCCTAGTTTTTGGGACTATTTCTGAATTTCTTGAATTTTTCAAGACAATTTGCCATAAGAGGTAAAAATCATCATTTGAAAAAATCAGGGAAGGAAATTCATCAAAAATAGGATGGCCAAGTTAAAATGGCCGGTTTCCTAATGTTTGAGATTATTCGGGAATTTTCTCGAATTTTTCAAGACAATTTGACCAAAGGGGCAAAATTGTCATTTCGTAACAGTCAGGAAGGAAATTTCATCAAAAAATAGGATTGACCAGGTTGAAATGACCCATTTCCTAATTTTTGAAATTTTTGAGAATTTTTCGAAATTTTCTGAGACAATTTACCATAAGGAGGCAAAATCGTCATTTAAAAAGATAGGAATGAATTTTCATCCAAAAATCTGATTGTCAGTCGAAATGGCCCTCGTTTCCTAGTTTTGAGATTTTTCTAAATTTCAGAATTGTTCGAGACAATTTACCCATAAGGGGCAAAATATCATTTGAAAAGATCGGGAGGAAATTCATCAAAAATAGGATTGACCAGTCGAAATGGCCCATTTCCTAATTTTGAGATTTTTCTGAATTTTTCAGAATTTTTGAGACAATTTACCTATAAAGGGCAAATCGTCATTTTGAAAAAATCGGGAAGGAAAATCATCAAAAATATGATTGACCAGTCGAAATGGTCCGTTCCTAATTTCTGAGATTTTCCAGAATCTTTGGAATTTTTTTCTGTAGTTTTTCTGAATTTTTCTTTATTTCTTTTCTTTTTGGCCTTCTTCTCCGGCTCATCGCTCCCAAAAACTACTAGCAGCTTCAATATGATTTACATTCAATGATTAATGTAAGAAACCTATAACATGAATTTGCAGTAGCACTATACTTAGAAAACATTTCACGCGAAGGTATTCTCATAAGGATCTTCCAGTTGAAAATTATCGGCAATGGCACAAACCTTTGACCAAACTTAGATGGGCGGATGCGCCACGTCCATATCACTTTCAAGCAATGTTGACTCTATTCCCATAATCCTAAAAAGTGGCTAAACAATAAATGCACTTACGTTGGAGAAAAAGGGGCCTTGGTAAGAAAGAACGTACCTGTGGAATCCCCGCTCGACGGTGAGAGGCACGCCGACCTGCACTTCACTCTAGGTACGGCCTGCAGCTGTCGTTAGTAGACTGAGAGCAACCCACGATCGGCATCATCAGCATCCGGTTTTGATATATGATTTCTTTGATTCTAACCGTCCTAAGCAGTTTTTATATGGACATGCCCGCCAAAGGGATTTAGGCCCGTTTGGTTCAAGCATTTGAAATGTGATTTGCAGTGTGGTCTCCCCTGTATAAACTTTCAGAAGAAGCAGCATTACAGTAACCAACAGCATCACCAGCGAAGCGGATTTTTGATATCAACTTATAGTAAAATTTTTGCTTTTGGGATTTGCTGGGAGGGATTCTTCTCTATTGAAGCCAACGTAACGACATTTGATTCCCCAACTTTTCCCGAGGAAGACTCTTCATGCTTGATCCCCTTCCAAGTTCATAGGTAGGATCCGTAGGTACGTTTTCCACATACTCCATACTCCACAAGACCACTCTGAAATCATTTTTGTAAATCCATAATTAGCTTGCAACTGGAGCCACAGCTTCTTGACGTAACTGGAGGAGGGTATATCGACTTCGAGCCCTCTTACCACTCCCAGCAATACCCAGACACCGCGATCTGTCCAGATGCCTGAGAATTCATCCCAAATGCAATTCACGCGCGAGTTCCTCAAACTAAATTTGCGCTCATCATTTTCATCAGGAAAATACACAGACTCTCTATGGCATCTTCGTGACAGTGAAAAATAACACTTCCCACCGCCGTTCTGCTCCTTGAAGCCCAGGTCCTCCTCGACGATGCCGTCGGCTTGCACTCGCTCATCTAAGCCAGGCACTTCTCCAACACGGCGTGCGTGTCGGCGACCCGGAAGTCTGGGGCTTGCAAGAACTTGAGCTGGACGAAGTCGGCCCGCTCGTTGCCGCTCAAGAGAGGGATCCCTCATGTGGAAAACACCATCACCGCCGCTGGACTCGAGGGTTGGGAGGAAGAGAGCTTGAGCTTGAGGTCTTGGAGGGCCTTCTGCTCAAAGGGTCGCGTTCTTCTCCTATCTTCAGCTGAAGATCCAATCAGGATATTCTCCTTCAAGCATGAACAAACCCCATAATAACCTGCAGCTTGTCCGTTTGCTGCAATATGAAATGCCTCGCAGGAGTTAAAACCTCTACGGTGATCATCTCCCTGTTGATGTCCTTGAGTGCATGGTAAATGTCCATAAGTTGATCAGGTGAGTTACTCCACATAGGACCATGAAGGCATCCAACTGGAGCAGAACCCATCTATCGGGAGAACCCCTCAGAAGGACGAGGTCTGGTCGGATTTTTCAATCATCTATAACTTAGAGGAGAGCATCAAGTAAGCCAGGAACTTTTACCAGAAGAATCCCCGAGTTCCTTCATCCTTGGAAGGACCTTTTCAAGGTAATGGTTACGACTGGACCATGCTTTCACTCTGGAATTTACTATGCTGCTTATATTATAATCAAATCGCTGAAGCACATCTTCTGGGAGCTCCCTGACTATCTTGACATTATTCTTGAGAAAATCGATGAAAAAGTTTTCATCAAATATGTCTGAGAAATTGCTGGAATCTTGCTAAACACTGTTCAGATGAAAAAATAGGTATAACCAGAGTCGCATTCAGCAGTCCAGTTACTGCCACTGCATCACGTATCGACAAGCGTTGTTGGTTCAACCCACCATTTGCTTCAATTATAAAGAAACCATTCGATTTTGGCACAAAGGTGGCTACAAACACGATGGCCAACACGGCTATACGCGCGAGAATAAGAACGTTGCGCTTGTCCCCAAAGCCTCAGCGATGCTCAGAAATGTCTGTGTCACGATCAAGTTCGACATCCATTTGACGGTGGCCAACATGCCACCACATATTCCACGATATGCTTCAGGGTATATCTTCTAGTTTATTGTCCATGGTACGGGTCCCATCCCAGTTGAGAAGCAAGCAATGTAGATGGCTAAGCCGATGACTGCAAGCCACCCATATACCCCGTTTGTGGAATCAGAGGATTCTGCAAAGAATGCACCAGAAAGAATTGTCAAACATGCTAATACACCGAATAAACTCGTGAGGGCTAGTTTTTTTTCGACCAACATGGTCAATCAAGTAAATTCCAACGATGGTTTCTGCATCATTGATAGCTGCAACGATCATGGATAAGAGAAGTGCCAGCTGGTTGGAAGAGAAACCAACCATCATAACAAGTGTTCTAGAAAATCACCATAACCAGGCTTAAACCGACTAATCGCAGTTAACTCCCACAGATTCCCAGTACTAAAATCGCCACAAATTGAACCCACAAACACACTCAAGATGTAAATTTTGAAAATTCAATCCCAAAATGTTGTTCAACGGAGAGGAGGCAATGACTTATCTAATCAACGCTCTGCACAAAGCCTCACAGCTTGACGGTAGCAAGAGCTTCTCCAGAAAATCCGGCGAGGAACCCAGAAAAGACCCTCACAAAAACCAGACCATCTGGCCTAAAAGGAGAGCTTTTGAGGAAAGAGCTGGTGAGAGCAAGCATTAGAGCGAGAAGAAGCCGAACTATGCATGACCAAATCGTGCGGAGGAGGAGTCTTCCGACCATGTGAGCAGATCTGAAGTCGAATGTGAGGCTTCCTCATGGTGTGCTACTCTCCATTTTTTTTTCTTCCTACCTGAGCATCCCAACCTATTTGAAGTGTAAGGGGAGAGGTCCAGAACCAATGGAAACGAAATGTGGCCCTGGAGTTTTAGAGGCTCTTCAAATTCATCCACTGGAGCCCGTTGCAACTGAATGCACAAACATCTTCGGTAGGCGCGCAACACTTGACTGCCTAATAGTAAAGTGATAAATTGTTCGACCAGGTAGCATCGAGATTGAACTGATTTTGGTAGTCACAGAAATTTCTAGCGCTGCACCACTCAAGTTTCATGATATCCATCTCACTAGCTCTAAACAACAATAACTACTTTGCTGCAGCAATGTGCCCGCGACTACAACAGTAATTGGCAAACCCTTTAGCAGTAACAAACCGCTTTAAGTAATCATGTACAACCTCTGTAATTGTTGAGCCATTACACAGCACAGAAGAAAGCAGCAGAGTTTGGTGGCACTTACACAGCTGTAAGTGCCAACCAGACCAGCATCAATCACGTTGATAAGTTCTACGGATTTGTAGGTCCCCCCAAGTTTTCCTAATTGGCCAAGATATTCCATCCCTCTGTTTGTCACATTGGAGCATATGACAAATCGAGCATCCTCAGCTTCTTGCGACCGCTAGGTAGAGTAGCTAATGCACCGTCTCCTGGTTTCTCACCAACTAAGCACGAGAGAGCATTATTGATGGTAGCTTCTGCCTCGGAACCTCCAATAGTTAGGTGCTTCTCATAAACATTTGTTGTGCGCTGCTTAGCCGTACCACTGACGGCATCATGATGTTGCGCTATTCCTAAGGCATCTCCGAGCCCGTATGTGCTAGGACCACTGGACTTCGCTCCACAACCAATTCAAGTTGGCGCGCGCTGCCAAATAATATCCACTTAGCATCTTAACATATTGTTTCAAAATAATTCTCAGTTGCATCTACCCCCTTGACCTTTGATATCAGGTCCAATTTTAGCGCGCGGTCCGCATATGGGAAATTGATATTTCTTTTCTCCATCCATCGCATTACCTCGAGAGCGTGCTCGTAGCGACGATACTTGCACAACTCCTTGGCGCACCTCACCGGGTCGAGTTTGCTCAACCTACGTCCTTACATGATGTAATCGGTCAACGTCTTCGGCGCGCTCCTCCGAAACCTGCCCTTGTCCACTAACAATTGTCTCTAATATTCTATCCCAAGACTTTATTTATATCTTCTTTTTCATCTGCATGTAATATTGCATCAATCAAGTTCTCGCGTTTCAAATGATAAATTGAATTCGGAAAATCGAACGCAACAACGAAAAATGCACCATCCTGCCATTGGAAAATTTGTACTATTAGAGGATAATGTCACGACCCCAGAAATGCAAAAATTAAAAATTACAGAACTAAAATGAATTTTTTATAATTTTTTCAATAACCTGACAACGAGGTTAACAAAGTAATTCTCGATTTCAGATTAATTTTTGCAGATTTTCTTCAGCCAAAATGAAGAGAAAATTAAAATAAAAATATTGACTATTCTTTTACATTTTTGTTGCCTCAAGTGCAATTTTATTTCAAATATTTTCCTAATTTCTGGAAAATATTGAAAAATACTGAAAATATGAAAAATCTTTTTTGGTCAAAATTGGTTCCCTAAGCTTGGACGAGGTCTCCAAAGTTGATTTTTTAATTTTATGAAAGTAATGGATTTTTTTATTAATTTTAGAAGAGAAAAAATAATTAAAATCAGGTATCAACAATGACCTCTTTCGAGCTCTGTTTAATCGCTATGATGGCCGCTAGTTCCTTCCCCGTTTGATTTCCTTCCCGTCACTTGAGTTTTTGCGTCTGACTGACATTTTCTTCTTAATCTTCTTTTATAAAAATGAGTTCTTGTTGTTATTTCGCCGGAATAGAGGTTCCGACCCGCTATCCTACTGCCTCCGTTGGGTTTTCGTGTTTTCTTCTTCTGTCTGTTTTCGAAATTTACAGGTCCCATCAAGAAACAGAGAACACAATGTCCAAATACATAGGGCAAATCCATATCTCACTGGTTGATCTTTTTATTTCCTTATACCTTTTATTAGTGAAATTGTAATGTTTTCGCCCTTACTTTTTTGATGAACAAAAAGTGCATGCAAGAGACCTGCTCCTGCCAAACGTTCTGACCAAAAAAAAAAAAGAGACCTGCTCCTCATTCTGAAGCGTTAACTGCAATTTTTGTTGATCCTAGATAGTGACCCGACCCTTCCCCACATTTTTTTTAAATAAAGACTTGAAGTTGATATTATTTTAAATAAAAATATAAAATGCTCTCATTATTTTAAAGAAGGACGTGACCTAAAGACATTTTCATCCTTTAATTCTTTGTTTCTTTTCTGTTTGTCTTTTCTTTTTCCTCTCCCCTCCCTCAGCCATCACTTGCCAGGCGACCTTCACTTGGATTGGGAAGGGGAGAAGGAAAAAAAGAAATGAAAAAAAAATAGAAAAGAAAAAATTCAAAAAAAATAAAGGATAAAAATGCCCTTCAATCAAATTCTCTTTGAAACAATGAAACACTTAAGTCCTTATTTAAAATAAAATTCACATCATGCCCTTATTTAAGAAAATATGACACTTCAACCCCTTAATTAAATTTTCCTCACGTTGATAGATGCAGACTTTTTTTTTGGCTTACTTTTGAATTTTGATTTTCTCTTTAATGTTTAGAGTTTGTAAGCCGCAAGTTTTCCAGACGCGAGAAATACTTCAAATTTGTATTGATTTTTTTTTATATCATGGAAATTACGAAAGGAAAGGTCTTAATATATATATGTAGTTTCGTTCCTTCGACAAGAAATATTTATAGAAATACATAATCTGCCACTTGGTACAATCAAACTCTTCCAAGCTTTATATAGACGATACACGAACATTTCAGTGCAAAAGGTATTACCAAATAAAGATGAAGACGCTGACAATTACACCTTCCATCTCATTGGGAAGTAGGAATAACTCATTTGTAAAATGCAAATCTAGAACTAAGAAACTGAAACTCCTACGATGATTCTACTCCCTCTTCATCCAAAAAGAGTGTGACCAATAATTGAGCTAAGTTAGTCATAAAGAGTTTTTGCAGATTGGGTTCTCACGTTTTGCTATCGTTCTTTGAAACTTTCTCCACAATCTGCTCATTCTTTGATACGGCCTTTGCTATCGCCTTCATCTTCCTGACATTCTTCGTTCTTTTCATTGGTCTTCCTTCCTGAGATTTCTGTTCCAAAGGTTTGATGTAGAAGGGCTTTCAGATGAGATGAAAACCCGCAAAAACCAGAATCACATATAGATAGGAAACGCACAGACTCCAAAAGAGACATGCGAGGTGCAGGGCAACCACAAGGAGAAGCAACTACTCAAGAAATACCGACAACACAACCTGAGTAAAACTCCTATTTGTCCTGCATAAATTACTTTCTGCAAAACCACCAATTACTCTAATATATGGTCCTCATCCAAGTGAAAAACTAAGAAGCATTGTCCGCATAACTCGGGAATTTGAAACCAATACGAAATTATTAGAGAATAGAAGACGTGTCATTTGATGTTAGAAGTGTCCTACAGAAGGTGGAAAGAGCTTCGCATCAGGGTCCATTGATCACGAGTTAATGGGTCAAGAATGGAGTTCAAGAACCTGAACAATCACTCTAAAAAGCGAAACAATCCCATCTCCATTTCTCAGACAGCAGCAGAGAGACCGAGAAAGAAGGGAGAGCAATAGAACTCCCATTGGAGGCTTCTTTTAAAGGAGCCTCCGCGCAAGAGCACCACAATTGACTTCAGTAACAATTCACGTCCATCAGCTGATTTCGACAGAGCAACTATAACACATCCACGGAGTGGACTCAACTCCACTGAAGGGTGACCAAAGATGAAATAGTTGCGTCGGAATGGAAGTTGGGGGACGATGCATGAACCAATGTTTCTTCACAGACAATTCAATTCTCTACGCACAGATAGAGTTAAGTATTTCATATTCATTCCAGGTTCACCAGACAGTGATTCGTGCATGGATTGTGGGCTCGGAAGTGCTAGACAATTAGTAAGCTTATATTCACCACGGTGATAGCTGCAATGCAGGACCAAAGAAAAGGGCTAGCTGAATCGACCGACCTATTCGCGGCACCTGCAGCTGAACTTTAGCTCCAGACTCTGAAGTGTCCATTGCTGGATACAAATAGATCGCGTCATAAACTCAATTTCATCCCCATCTTGAACAAAGACACTTAATTTGACTCTTCTTTTGCTATTTGCCTCGAAAGACGAAAAGCGAATGAAGCTTAAAAATTATCAGGAAACGGGGGGAAAGAAGAAAGGGGACGAGAATGAGATTACCTTGAGGGAAATCGAAGACAGTTTGTTCAGCGATGTCCATTGCAACGGCGGCGTTCCGTCTTCTTGTTCCTGTTCTTCGCCATGGCTGAGGCAAACGAGAGAGAGATTGAAGATGATGGAGCACAAAACCAAAAACCTAGCAATAGCAGAAGAACATCGAGAGGCGACTTCGACTCTCCACTTTGGGGTACAGT
>JAGVVM010008341.1:0-21136 GCA_019149425.1 Psidium friedrichsthalianum | reverse complement strand
TTAGTGTCTTCGTCCCTTCATAAATAAGAGGTGCTCTGAGTTATAAGCATACACATTTTTAAGTTCGCGACATGGGGAATCTTAGGCTACGTATGGTAATACTTCAAAAAAAGTGTTTTTGTTCCCAAAGTGTTCGAAACACTTTGGGAATAGAAATACGTATGATAAAAAAGTATTCCCAAGTATTTCGGGAACACTTTTGACAAATAGAAACACTTTAGAGTGGAAACAAGAAATAAAAAGAACTTGATTCTATGTTTTCGAAACACTTTTTAGAAACATATTTGGAACATTTTTTAAAAACAATTAGGAACACTTTCTTGAAAGTAATTAAAAATTAAAAATAATTTTTTCAAAATAATAAAAATTAAAAATAATTAAAAAAATTTAAGTAATTAAAAAAAATAAAATAATTAAAGAAATTAATTAAAAATTAAAAATATTTTTTAAAAAATGGATAATTAAAAATAAATATAATAAAATAAAATAATTAAAGAAAGTGATTAAAAATAAAATAATTAAAAATCAAAATAATATTCAAAATAATAAAATCAATTGAGAAATCGAATCGTTTACAAAGGGTATTTTTTACCAAACGCCATTTACGTTAAAGTTATATCCAAGTGCAACTTTAAATTGTAATTTATCAAACAGTATTTGCATTTCACCAAGCCCCTTTAGCTCAAAAATATTTACGTTTTTCCAAAGCCATTTGCCCAAAACTGAGCCAAACAGGCCTAATGTATGATGAGTAATGACACTGCTAATAAATAAATTATTAGTTACATGGGTTATCTATTTGAGTCTCCATTAAAATCCTGAAAATGAAATGGCAAGGGATTACGATATGCCTAAAATTCCATGACTTTTTATTTTTCAATTATGTCATCATATTTTTATTTACTTGGGAACATTTATGTATGACTCATAATTGTAATTTTTTTCTATCCATGGAAGACATATTTCATATTCTCAATGTTCAATTCCAATTCATCTTCTCTTTCATTTTTTTTTTATAGTTGATCTCGTCCATATTGAAAAAATTAGAAACATAATTCTTTTTTACAATTACCAAATGCGTTTTTGTTCCTTTTTTGTTTTATATAGTTATCAAACGCGTTTCTGTTCCTAGAAATTGTTATCAAGAACAAAAATAGAAAAACAGTGTTTCTGTTCCAAAAGTTATTTCGAGAACAGAAACGTTATCATCTGCAGCCTTAGAGTATTTCCTCTGGTTCTTTATCCAATTCATTTGTAGTAAACCTTAAAATCTTTCAGTTGTTTATCTTTGATTGATGAAACATTCATTTATATCTTGGTTGTGAACTCTTCAATCATACACTTGTTTTCTCGCAAACTCATCAAATACTTTCGTCCTATCAAATTTGTTCAGCAATCTCACCCACATTTACCACTCATTGGGAAGCTAACTCATGCAACTTTGAAGCGCCATGAATTTGAAGCGAATACATAAGTTGTGAATTTTGCAACACAAGTTAAGAAACGTAGATAAATTTATAGAACAATTTTGTTCTTAAGCCCTAGGAAGAAAAATTTGTTATTGATAACAGATTGAAAAATAAAACATTTCAAAAAGAATATGCTCATATTACATCGCGTTTGTTTTGGTCAATCTAGCATAACTACTTTGTGTGGGTGACAATGTTTTCCTTGGTGGCATAAAACATACAATATGCTATGAAGATAAGGTTATATCCACACGGCGGGTCATCCAATCAAAGACTACAATTAGTTTCTCGGCTGGCGCTGAGCAATGCGAATGGGTTGAATAGATGTAGACCTAACGGAATATGACGTTTTGACAGCAATCAATCTCCCAATAACTCGGAAAAGTTCTGACATGATCCCGATCCATTTGAGCTCAACTCACATTCACCGTCATTCAGATGGGTCTCACATGGGATCCACAAGATCCGACGGTATAGGTATATTGAGCTCGTATGTATCGGAATCACGCAATAATGGCTCCGCAATTAGAGAGATAATCTACAACGAACAACACATCAGAAATTGGGTTCCAGCGTCATTGTGCTACCTATAGAGTTGCGGGGCTAATGGGATGATTGCAACTGTCCCTAACAGCTCTGTCCTTTTCAGACATTCGTCTTATTCCAGGTTTTCACACGCTCTTCACATCGCCCATATGTTTTGCACCCACCAAAAAAAAAAAAAAAACTTTACATAAATACGTTCGTTCTTTGTTCTAGTTTTGAATTGCACGTGGTCATTTTCATAGAGCATTTTCCGAAGTTTTTGTTTCTCTTCCCATCCCTCCACTTCCATCAAATTAATCAACGTGATATTATTCATTTGATAATAAAAGTTAATTGCAGGAAGTAGAAGAAATTCAAGGAAAATAAGAGAAGAAGGATGATTAAATGCCTTTCATTTATGCATATACATTATGAATATCATTTCATGTTTCATAGTAAATTAAATTTGACGAAGCTAAGAAATAGATGTTACGGGTGTCAATAGTTCAGTTCGATTTGATATTCCAAGAAAACTGAACTGAACTAAATCATTAGAATGTAAACTTGAATTGAACCGAATTTCACCCCAAATCGAAATGAACTAAACCAAAAATCTAATTCTGTTCAGTTTGATTTTCGGTTTTTCTTTTCTGATTTTTATTCTTTCTTTTTTTTTCTTTTTTATTTTTTATTTTTTGCTTTATGATGTCATAAAATACTTCAAAAATTGTAGTTTAAAAATTTTAAAGTTCGCAATGCTCACTGCGAATTTGACCCGTCATGAGTCTGGCAGCCCGCAAGTCCAACCCAAGCCGAACAAACCCGGAAACAGAAGTTGAGCGGATTTGAGTAAATGAACTCCTCCTTGGGCCTGTCCAGGCTCGGCCATTTCCCGAATATCTTCCAATCGTAGAGTTTGCAAATCACACATTACAGATCCAGCTGTTACACATCATAAGTTTCATTCACAAGTACACTGAACATTATTTCAAGTTTCAGGTAATTTATTTTACAAGGTGTACAAGATTATGCAGATTTATCTTTGGAGAAGAAGTGGTTGATGGTGGGCATGACCTCTGGCGGCTGAGTGCGGAGGAACTTTCGGAGCCCGTGCTCGGCGTACTTCCTCCCTTCTTCTGCATTGTCCAACACTGCCATGCCTCTATGTTTCTTGTTGATTCTGTGTTACAGTGAACAGTTCAAAATAGTACCCAAAAAAAAAACAAAAACAAAAACAAAAACAAAAACAAAAACAAAAGGACACAAGGGAATTCAATAGATTATGTTGTTAAGTAATTGCCATCGAGGACTTTTCTCATGGAATTTAGTTGTATCACAAAGTGCTTGTTCACCTGACATCAGGGTTCAAGACAACATTTCTTGTGAGCTGAAATATGCACAGACTTGTCACAAATGTCATTGCTGCCATCAGTGGATACACCTATACGTAAGAACAGAGCTATCAATAAGTCAATGAATATCTTAAATTGGGGAACACGGATAAGAAATGACCGATGTGAAAAATATTTTCTTGAAAATGAACGCTTGTGTCACTTATAAAAATAAACGAACAAAAAAAATTCATCACCCACAAAAATACTCAAAGCATAAATTATTATTGATAATGAAGTTTTTTTTTTTTGGTAAGGATAATGAAGTACTCTTTGCTGACTAATTATTTCAAATGATACATTATTTTATGCGAAACAAACGGAAAGATTCAAAAACACATATACTCACATCTGGCTTGACCCAACGCCCCATCAGGAAGTCCGTGCAACTTCAGGACCTGTGCCAAATTCTCCAGCTGCTTCCTCGGTTAAGTACGACTTGCTTACAAGACAATAGGGTGTGTTTGTCTGTAAGTTGTATATATATACCGCTCTCGTGAGAATGAGCAGCCATCACTTTGGACGGCAAGCGAAGCTTCCTTCTGTTGAAACGATGGGCTATCTAGGGTTTGACTCCAGACAGAACCAGGGGCTTTTGCCCCTTGTTTTTGAGAAAATATTAGATGGGCCGGAGCCAACACGCTGCCATGTGCCCTAGCCAATCACGAGAAGACACGTGTTTTCATGTCAGCCGAGTGAGACCCACCTGCTTTTCTGTAGAAAAAAATTATTTTTTCTTTTTTCATTTAAAAAAATCCTCTTATACAGATATGCCACATTAATTACTGAACTAAGACCTACTTTTTCTCTTTCCCCTTTTTCTAGGCTTTTTTTTTTTATAAATATGGTAATTTTTTTTACAAATTTAGGTGTTTTTAATTTATTTACTGATTTAGGGCAAGTGCAGCTGTATTTTTTTTTACTTTCTTTTTTTATACCGCACATCTTATTATATTTGTTTTACTTTTTACTTTTTATATTTTTAATAATGTTTATTTATAACTTTTATATTTATACAACTTTATAAATATACCTTTTTTCTTTTTAAACCTTATTTTTATAACGTATCGGAAACGATCCACTTTGCTTTCGCCGTGTTCTCGCCAATATGAAGGTAAAGCTTAGCTAGATTTTTCAAATCCAGTGGTGGCGCCGCTAGATACTTGACCCGAAGAGATTTCAGCTTTGCATCGATCTCGTCGAGAGAGTTCAGTGATTGAGAAATACCTGAAGAGGAAGAGGCTCGGTGAAGCTCTTTTTGGCGGTGCTCTTCCTCAACATCCTCGTACTTTTCTTGATTGGACTAGTAGTCGCCATCGTCCTCTTCGGAGGAATCGATCTCGAGATCTTCACGGCTGTGAAAATTTCCCATGTTTGCGAAAGCGAAGACGGAAATGATTAATTTCAAGGGAGCATGTCAAGCGGAAATGAAATAACTAATTGTTCCTAAACATAAGGTTTAAGGACTTCTTGGATTTTTTTTCTTTTTTCCTTAATATAAATCTTATAACGAACATGCTTTAATTAATTATAACCCTTTTTTCCCCTTTCTACTTAATCTTATAGCAAACACACTTTGATCATTTATGCAAAAGAGAGGTGAATAAAGAAGAGCTGTAAATTTATCTTAAAATTGTATAAATAAAAACAAAGGGAGTGAGTAAAAAGTTCATATCAATTGGGGGAGGAATCGAGTGCGAGATGCTCATGGTCAATGATTACTCGAGATTGACTCACTTAAATTTGATTAGAACTCAAGCTCGATCTATTCAAATATATTATCTAGTTCAAAAGTCAAATCTTTAAAAAAGAGACTAATTGATATACATACTATACTCACCACATATTAAAAAAAAAAAATGAGCTGGCATGCCCCGTCATCTACACTTCCCACTCATCCAAAATCTCATCCTCGTTCCCAATAGAACACTAGACTTGCCAAACGACGGGGACAACTGCAACCAAGGCCACGTGGGAGGATGACATCATCAGTAGTAATACTTTTGGGTTGTGGATTGTTATTTATTATTACACTGTTTGTTTGCTAGATTTTTTTTAGTTCATGGATTATTATCTACTATTGCACTTTCTTTTAATTTGGATATTTCATCTTTATGCATCTTACCAATTTATTTTAGCCATTTTGCTTTTATTTTGCAATTTTATCTATTATTTTATCTATATCTATTAATTATTCACATGCCAAACAAATTAATTGCATAAATATTAAATTATTTATTAATTATATGTCTTGATAAATTTTAAATTGATTATTAATAATTATGTTATAAAAAGAAGGTTTAAAAAACATTATATTTATAAAGTTGTATAAATATAAATGTTATAAATAAACATCATTATAAATATAAAAAAGTAAAAAAAAAAACATAAAAAGATGTACGGTATTAAAAAAAAGAAAGTGAAAAAAAATCCAGCTGCACAAGGCGAATAAGCCCTAAACCAATAAATAAATTAAAAAAACTAAATTTGTAATAAAAAAAATTACCATATATTTTTTTTAAAAAGCCCCTTTTTCTGCTTCTCACTCCTTCTCAAAGAAAGAAACGCGACTCTCTTTTCTGCCTCTCTCGCTTTTGAAATTTTGAGTCTTCGGCTTCGCTCTCTGCTTCGATACTTGTTTGGTCTTTTGCTCCAACACTCTCTTTGTTGCTCTTCTCGCTCAGTGTCACGCCTGAACCTGGCGGACAATGTGACATCCGAGTCGACTTATCGATTAGCCAACGAGAAACGATGACCCAAGATTCATCGCAGCGCAATCAACGAACATAAAACTCATGCTAGCGGAAGCAAACGTTACACCCAGACATACGTAAGAAGGGATAGAGAAGAGAGAGAATTAGCATACTAAAATGGCATTTATTAAACATCAAGCGTTTAGGTACAGCCCAAAAGGACACTACAAAATCACGACCTATGCTCAAAAGAGGACATGCAATTGAGGAACCTACACATCATCAACCTCGTCCTACTCGGAGGCGAGGAGCTCCTCGGGGTTGGACTCTACAGGCATCGGGGGATCACTCTCCATCAGTTCCACCCAGCAGCTCCATCAATCCATTGTCAGCCTCGCTATCAAAAGGGGAAATTAGGGCCGAGCCCCATCCATCTACACTAAAACTAGGGATTTCGGATCTCCTGAGAGATCGAGAAGTCGTGTCTCCAATCCTATACATCCATGCCTCAAAACGGTGGGGCTCCAAGGCCTTGTTCGCCAAATCGATCTATACAGTACTAAGGTATTTAATATATATAGCTCCATCCATACAGGATACTCGGTCACCTCCTTCTCTACCTCCCTCGATATCCCATGGAAGATCGGTCGGGGATCACTCTCGCGGTCGGGGATATGAAAGGTTGGAAAAATCACCGTGAGAACTAATCTTAGCAAGCTCACAATAAACCTAGCTCAGGGTGAAGCACACCTCGAGCCGACCCTAAACATGCATTTTCAGGTTTTCGACTCACCTAGCCTAACAAAACTACACAACGATCATAGCCAAAACAACTATACAAAATTAAGCAAGCATGCAGGCCACATTTCAATCAGAGACAAACGAATGCAAATGCTCATGTATGCCATACTCAAGATCACAAAGGAGCTTCACAAGCTTGTGCCTCAAAATCAACATGCATAACTCAGCGTGCTAGCAGACAAAACATACTTACTACTCAGCTAATGCAAGCACAATGATGCATATGTTATATACTCGGATTTTCACTTTAGATTCTACTTTAGTTTCCACTTGACCCGCGTTAAATGTATCAAGTCCAACCTGCGTATCGTACGCCTCAGGTCTGTGCCTTAACCCGCGTCATATAGGCGCATTAGGTTGGCGCAACTCCCAATATCCATGTACTTGCACATGCGCCTCCAGCGCTCAAAGACATAGGCACACAATAACTCCCGGTGCCTTAACCCATATAGCGTCAAAGCTAAGACCCAGGTTGACACCCTTATCACTTCAGCAATCCTGTGCCGTGCACATCCAGGCGCACCAGCCTTATCTCGCTGTTTTCCCCTCATTGGAACACACCCACCTGCTGTTCGATTTCATTACGTCTCATGCCATATTCTCATACCAATCATGCATGTCAACAGATTACTATGAACAGCCAGACATGCTCAGATATTTCATGAATTAATTCCTCGTAATCAAGCACATAGCATGTCATGCAGGCCAACAGTTCATTTCCACACGCATGTAAGCGTTCAAGCCACACAATCGAGCATGTATAACAACCTTTCACATACGTCCATTTGGACCCGTTTTTCATCACATTAGTCCATCCAGGTAATCATAAAGTTAAACATTTATCAACGACCCCTGAGGGTGGATTTGGTTCAGCATTCCCAAAGGGCTTTTATCCTCAAAGCCTCTTGAAAAAATGTTGAACCATTTGGTTCAGATTTAAGCCAGCATTTGGCTAATGCTGGCCTTGGGAATGCTAAAAGCTCAATGCTGGGATTAGCATTAGGCTTTCAGCATTTAGCTAAATGTTAAAAGAAATTTTTTTTTTCCAAAACTATCCACACAATGATAAAAATTACCAAAGCACATTTGCAAATTTATTTTTAGTAAACAACATTTAATCTAAAGCCCATTTTGAAATGAGTTTTTTCCAAACACAATTAGCATTTTTTCAAAGCCCTTTAGGCTAAGGACATTTGCATTTCACCAAAGCCCATTTGAAATGTTGAATCAAACCCATCCTGAGTCACATATGTTAGCCACAGCACACATGGGACGCCTTGTAGACCACAACCCAACCTTGTGAACATAACACCAACACATGAATAGTGCTCTTAAGGTCGTGAATAGTGCTCTTATGCGATGAACGATGTGTAGACCCACATTTTCAAGCTTAAAACTCGATATACGCTAACTAAACCTCAAGACATCACATTTGGCTCTCATGGACAGCCCTATGGGTCACATAAATAGTAGGTTCTCGACATGAATAGTGACTAACAACACAAACCAGCAAGCACAGGCAATCCGAGCCTCAAATCCCAACAATTTCTAACTCAGACCATCCATAGGACTCATCTAGAGCCTAATCGAAGCATGTCCATCAACCTACTCTAGGATTAGAGATTAGGCTTACCTAAACAGGCTCGGGGAGCCACGAACAAATCGAACGAGGACGAGACGATAGCGGTGCATGGCGAGGACGACGGCAGCACCAACAGCTTTCGGTGGGAGGGATGGCGGACGGGCTGACCTAGGGTGGTTCGAGGTGGTTCGCAACCTAAGAATGGAGGAAAAGATTATCAACGAAGTTCATGAGATCGTCGGAGCCAAGAGGGCTCGGTGGCGGCTCACGGAGGGCTCGCCGATGGCTAACGGCCGATGGGGGGGAATAAGCTGGTCACGTCTATTTGAGCAAGAAAAAGCTTCAAAAAGGTGGCTAAGGGACTTACCAAGGCCATGGAGTTTCAGCAAGGACCGATTAGTGGCAAACGAAGCAGTGACGGGCAACGATGGTGGCCGAGGAGGAGTGGGTGAGTGAGAAAGAGATAGAGACCGAGAGTGAGAGGAAAAGAGGAGAGGGAGCTCGGCCAAATGAGAGAGAGAGAGAGAGAGAGAGAGAGAGAGAGAGAGAGAGAGAGAGAGAACAGGGAGAGAAAAGGTTATCTTGAGTTTTAGAGGGAAAAATCAAAACCCAAAATACTATTCATGATGGGTGATGAGTTACAAGTTGTCTTGGGAAATAGGTGATGGGTTGTCACCAAAAAGGTGATGGAATGATATGGCGAAGCGGGATGTGACAAAAAGTTGGTGGACATGACTTTGGGGTAGTTGAGATATGCAAAAAGGTGCTGATTTGACTTGTACAAGATGAAAGTGATATATTGATGGCTTGACAAGATCGATATGATTGACATTAATGGATTTGACCGATTAGACATCGACAAGACATTGATGGAACATTTTTCTTGGAATCGTGAAATCGAGACCCGGCGACAATCCAACGTGAACGACATCGGACGCAGTCCAACTCTAGCTATTATTTTAATCACATTAAAATGACTCTACCCACTTTCTAGGGAGTCCATCGCAATCTCAGGGTAACACGATCATTTTCAACTTTTTCCTTCTTCTGGTACTCTAGAGCGAAACTACCAACTTTGAAATCCATCGAGCGATGTCCAAAACACAACTGCAATATTCTTGAAAATTCAATTGTCCAATTTCGAAATTCATTTCGTAGCCAAATTCATTAAATAGTGACTTTAGTAAATGCTCAGGCCAACAGGCGGCTGTTAGAAGTCTAAGTTCTAGGTAGCCTTTCCCCTTTGGTTAGCATCTCAAAGTGGCCAGCTTCAAGTGAGATTTAATTAGAGCGCATCAATGAAATATATCCATTCAATTAATAAATTCCAAAATGAGTCGAAATTTAGAATGTCACATTCAGTGCTTCTTACTCCTTTGACATTCGTTTTAGCCTCTGCTCAGGCGCTCGCCCATCGCTCATTGGGTCTTGAGCGAGATGCTGTCGCTTCTGCGAAGCGAATTCTCCTCGAAATTGATGGCCAATCGGGAAATGAAGTGTTGCTCCTTTGGAGTCAGTGGATGAAGTGAACAAATCTGGAGAGACTGCGTTGTTCGCGGTAGCAAAGAGAGGGAATGCAAGCATTGTGAAGGAGCTACTCAAGCATTCGACAAGAAGAGGTGCTCTATAATCCTTTGACACTCGTTTGGTTTTTCTCTAATACTTGTTTGGCCTCTGCTCTGGAGCAGAAGCAAGTTTTTTTTTTGGTTTTTGTTTCTGCTCCAAAAGTGTTTCTATTGATTAAAAGTGTTCCTGGAATACTTTGGAACATTTTTTTACCATAACGCGTTTCTGTTTCCGAAGTGTTCCGAGAACTTTGGGAACAGAAACACTTTTTCTATAGCGTTACCATACGTAGCCTTAGCGACTCAGTCGGCTGTTCGATTGGCTTCACATGGGATATGCATCACTCTAATTTTTCTTTGACAAGATGGGTTATCATAGCGTTGCAGTCCATAAAAAGTGATCTGAAGGTCCACGGACTCTCTTCCATTGTCTCTAGAAGGTAGGGATGGATTTGCTGTCAATGAGGATATCTTTCCTCTGCACCTTTTGTACGTTCTCCACTGTACCTCCCGAGTCCAAAGACTCCAGCTTTTCTCTTTCAGCTTGCACCACACGAAGAGCTCGGAAGACTCTAGGGTTCTAGCTCCAGAATCGATCCACCAATTTCCTCTTTCACAAAGCCAGCGACGATACCACCACTACTATCTCTATAAATACCAGCCACCGATCCGGAATTTCCTCCCTCTATCACGAACAATCAATGTTGAAGCTCTACTCATTAGGACCTGGCGAAATCCACTTTTGAGGTAAGTTCTCCTTTCTTCCTCTCACAGTACTGATAGCTCTGTGATCCTTTGTCAAATATCACTCTATTTGCCTCAACTTATCCACTATTGACACAGATTTGGGTTTTTACCCTTGAAAAATGATGCTATTTTGTTCCTTCCACAGGAGCCATAGACGTTAGCAAGAAGAGCAGGGGTAGGGTTTCGTTGTCTAGTAAAGGCTTATGCAAACCATTTATCCATCCTTTGCACTTGAAAAGGCAATGTGTCTAAAATTAATCTTGGATCTACCCAGATCTCTTGCACCCAGTCACAAAGTAGAAATAGGTGTTCAAGCGTCTCTGGGGAACGATGACACACAGGACACAGCGGGTTATGGGCTAACTTCCTTTTGAACAGATTTTCTTTTGAAGGTAAAGCATTTTGACACAAACTCCATAAAAAGAATCTGATCTTAGGGGAGATAGGGAGTTTCCAAATAGATTTCCACAGGTTTCTAGATGGCTGGTAAGATGAGGTAGCAAGACTAGATTTGTCCTATTTTGGTTCACTCCTGACACTGTGATAACTTCTTTTGCTGAGTATTTTCCGCTTGTGCTACCTGTCAAAATTAAACAATTCCCTATAGCTCTCAGATTAATGGGAATCGTATTGATTTCCTGCACAATTTCTGCTTGAAAAGTTTTTTCCAGCTTTGGCACATCCCATAATTTAGTCCCTAGGATAATCACATCGGCCACCAATTTGGGGTCGTTTTGTTTGCAGGGTTGCTTATCACTCCAGAAGGCAACCACTTGTGCTCTTGACCTTAATTTTCTTTCCATCGCTCACCGCCCACCTAAGGTCTTCAGTAATTGACTCTCTGCCCACTATCAAGCTTTACCAACCCCAAGATGGTCGAGCCCATTTCTTTGTTGTCCAAAATCTCCCTCATGGAAGTAAATGCCTCTGAATACCCTACTCCATAAAGTGGAGGGGTCTTGCGTAACTCTCCACGCTTGCTTACCCAACATAGCTTTGTTAAAAGCTAAAAGATCCCTGAAACCCAATCCTCCTTCCATCTTATTTTACTTTAGCAAATCCCATTTCTTCCAATGAATTTTGGCTTTCGCCGAATTGTGCTTCCACTAGAAATTGGCAATTTTTGCTCAATCGCCTTGCAAATCGAGATGGGGATCTCAAAGATCGACATGGCATATTGAGGAATGGCTTGCACTACTGCCTAATCAAAATCTCTTTCCTTGCCTTGGAGACAAAACTTTTCTTTCCAAGCTTTCTAATTTCATGTTCACTCTTGCAAGGATCCATGCGAAAATGTCTTTCTTCGTTTGGCCCCAATTTGAGGGGATACCTAGATATTTCCCTTTTTTCTATTACTGGGACTCTCAACTCAGCAACCAAGTTTCTCTTTAGGGACTTGGGCAGCCTTTGCTGAATAGTACTTCTGATTGTTTAGATTGATAGCTTGTCTTGAAGCTAAACAGTATTGGCTCAGGATGCAGGTTAAGTTCTGGCATCCAATAATGTTCCATCAAGGAAGAAAATGGCGTCATCTGCGAATAATAGATGAGAGAGAGTAGGGCAATTCCTGCTGAGTTTGATCCCCTTCAAAGAACCATCTTCCACTCCTTTGTTCATTAGAGATGATAGGGTGTTAGCCATAATAACGAAAAGATATGGAGAGAGGGGATCACTTTATCTAATACCCATGGATGGTAGGAAATATGGGGTCGGCTCTCCATTGATTTTAATGTTAAAGGATACCATAGAGATACACCATCTGACTAGAGCAACCCACTTCTCGCTGAAGCCCATCTGAAGCATATATTCACAAAGGAAATCCCACTCCACTCTATCATAAGCTTTCTACATATCAAGTTTAAGAATTGCTTGGAACTTCCTCTTTCTCTCCCTATTTTTCATTTGGTGCAACACTTCCTAAACGATTTGGACATTATCTTGGATTTGTCTTCCACTAACGAAAGCGCTCTGTTCTTACGTGATAAGTCCCGATAGCCAAGGCATAAGTCTGAGTTTAAGAGCACTTACACGTTCCTTTTCTATTGGAATGATTGAAATGAATAGGAGACATTATTATCTTAAATTCAACTAGTATGAAGACTCAGATTGTCGTGAAAAAAGCACATCTTGGTTTTGTAACAGCATTAGGGGAAAAATGACAAAGCAATCCTAAATATATTGCATTGATATTCGTTTAGTCTTAAACCTTTTCACCTAGATTTTGGTTGGATATTACTGATGTAAATGCTGGCTGGTCGGTCTACGTGGCATGACTGATGATGACGTGGATATTTTTAATAAATTTTTTGAATTTTTTTATTTTTTCCTTTTCTTTTTGTTTACCTTTTTTTTTCCTCCTCTTTCCCGATGGCTAGCACGACCATAGCTTCACCTGAATGAGGTTGGCCCTCACCGCCACGGGCGACAATTGGCCTCAATAGATCTACTGAGGGATACCTTGTAGGTGTTCGCCCTCACCCAGTGAGGCCGACTATTGCCTGTGGCAACAGTGAGGCCAGTCCTCGCCAACTATCGGAAAGAGGAGAAAAAAAATGGAAGGAAAAAAGGATAGAAACAAAAATAAAGGGAAAAAAAAGGAAGAAAAAGAAATAAAAATTTGAAAATTATTAAAATATAATTAAAAAAAATTTCACAATAGCATCGGCTATGCCACATAGGCCGTCCGACGACCACGTCAGTAATATCTGACCAAAATTAGTTGAAAGAAAGAAATTGGCTCTAGTTGAAAAGTTTATGACTAAATTGGCACTAATATAATAGGTTTAGGACTTTCTAACACTTTTCTAACAGCATTAGCATTCTCTCACGATTCAAGATTTTGATAAGATACTAATACTATCATCATCTTTGCAGTAAAAGATCGTGCGCTGCCCGGTATCAACTATGATGATTAGGCTGTAGGGCAATGATTTAAGTATCCATGGACTGAAGTACTACAGTTTAGGAAGCATCGACACTCTTCAAGGGCTTTCGTGTTATGCCGAACACTGTTTAAACACTCTTCGGTTAGCGCTCCAAACACGCTAGTGATATGCGAGTCCAGTATCCCGAACGCCATTTCAACATTAATAGGGTCAATTTTAATTATCTTCAATAAATTAAGGGTTAAAATGTAAATCTATCAAAAGTATATACACTTAAATCATATACCGAGCCTCTCCAAAATTAATATAACTCAGTCAGCCCAAAAAGCCTAATTATGAATTCCTAACAATAAGGGAAAAAAAAACTCACCACTAACATTTTTATAGTAATAATTTATCATGTATAAATGAAAATATAAATTTATATACAACATGGTGAAATTCTCTATTTTTTCAGAAATGACGAGTTGACATGTCATGTCATGTCACATGTCTTATGTTGGTGTCGGTGCTACTTAGAAGGCATGATGCCCTCATTTTCTCAAATAAGGCCTTAAAGTGGACTTTTGTTTTAAATAAAGGTCTAAAAAGGCTTGACCTCACTATTTGTTCAATGGCATTTTCATCCTTTACTTTTTGATTTTTTCTTTTTGTTGTTGGTTTTTGCTAAAAGGATAAAACTAAAAAAAAACAAGACCCTCCTCCTCTTGTGGCCGGCGCCCCATCGCTCTCCAGAGGCGAGAGCATGTTGGCCTTCGCTAGAAACGAAAGCCGGCAATGAGGCAGCGACCACAGTCAAGGAGGGTCAACCCTCCCGCATGTATCTCCTTTTTTTTTTTTTTTTAGCTTTTTAAAATTTTTTATTTATCTCAACTAAATTTAGCTTTAAAATTGTCTTTGAACGGAAATGCCCTTAATCGGCCGAAATATTTAGTCAACCGATGAGGTCAAGTCCTTATTTCAAACAGCTATGGCCACTTCATGCATTTATTTTAGAAAATGAGTGCACTTCAAGCCCTTATTGAAAATTTCACTTCTTTTTTTCATATCCTAACTTTTATCTTGATCAGCAAAGGCAACCTAAATTGACATTCTCCCTCTCACCTCCCTCTCTTGCTCTCACGTCTCTCTCACACCTTCTTTCCCTTGTTTCCGACCATCGCTCATGGTCTCACCCTCCATCGCTCTCTCCCTCTCGCGCTCAAAGGTCGCCCTTCACCTACCTTTCTCGCCCTCGCGCTCTCACGGTCTCACGGTCTCTCATCTCTCCGATTCACTCTCTCAGTGCCATTGTCGACACAACTAGAGAACTTAATTTAACAAAGAGAAGACGAAGGCTGTTGAAGATTTCTCGGCGCTCCCATCATCTTTCGATGCTATTCAGGTTGCTTTTCATTGAATCTCTGTCAACACTATCGGTGACTCTTAAAACTTTCGTAGATTTTTCCTCTTGGTATAATCTATTCAATCTACCTAATTATGATTAATTAAATTACTCTTCGATAGCATACTATTTATAAAATGAAAGTATTGTTCATCCCGTTCTCGAAACACGTGGAAGTCATTACGATTTTGGCCACTTTCACATTGTTTTTGTTTCCTTTTTGGTTCGACCATATAGTCCTGGAAGATAAATTTAAATTGGTAAACATTCTTGTTACTTTCCCATATTTGAGAGTTAGCCCCTAGGCCTAATCACTTGTTTCGTGGCTTAAGAAAAGCGTCAACACTTACCATGAGAAGCAAATGCAAGAAATTCATTTCAATGTTGCTATTTGACTCAGTAATATAAAACATGATCGTCTAGCTACCAAACTAATAGTGTATTGAGGACACCTGATTTTTACCGACAATCAATTACGCGTCTTTTGTAAAGAAAAAAAGAAATGAATGACCAAAAACAAAACAAAAGGCTCTCATGAACACTAGCACTCCTAGTAATTTTCTTTTTACTAGCTGAGTATATTAATTTTAGAGTGGCTGGGTATATGATTTAAATATATAAAATTTTAATAGACTTGCATTTTTGACCCCTAATTTATCGAAAATGTTTAAAATTGGCCCCTTGCTTGTCGGAATGGTGTGTCAAGATACTGTACTCATGTGTCGCTGGCTGTCCAGAGAACTGACCATGTGTCGATCGCGTGTGGTGGCTGACATGAATCCCACACGATACAAAGGTTCCCAGAGAGAGTGTCGGTGCTTTCTAACTCCACCTCAGTGCCCATTATAACTGTTTCGTGCCATGACAGTTACGCCTCTTTGGTGTGTGTGTGTTTTCTTTCTAATTTGTTCTTTAATTTCTTTGGACACGACTCAACGACGGTTGCGAGATACATTTGACTTGGGAAAATGAGAATACTATATAATTGCCAACTTTAATTTTCGTCTTATTCTGGAGGGGACGAGCAAGTTCGAAAGGATTCGGTTGGTCCAGCCCGATTTCGGATAAGTTTGAGAATAGTGAATCATTATGATTCACGAACTGAAAGAGCATAATAGCCAAAAGATAAGCTATTGTCCGAATGCCTGCATGGTGGCCCAACATTAGTCATCATAGAAAAGACCCACAAAAAAAAAAAAAGAGAGTGAGGAGCAATATGCATATATTATACTTATCAATTCTCTATCGAGACTTTGTTAATTGGCAATTTATTTAGTAATATAGTGTATCGAACCTTCTACTCGAATAATCTCATTCGTGTGTGCAGGTTAACTTCTTCGTACTTGTTACATAAGATAAGACTCCGCCTGCAGGTGGCAAGCATGGAGAGAATTACCAAAAAAGATCTAAATCTATGCATTTATATAATTCAGTCATAAACATTTTCACATTTTGTTAATTGAGTCTATTCGATCAATTTACGGACGCTGACCATCCTATATGACACAACCGACGTTCATATGGACATTTTTTAATAAATGGAATCTCCTATAGTGTACAAAATAAATTTTATAGCAAAATATATACATTTCTTTCCCCACCCTTGCTTCTAGTGTTTTTCCAAAACTTGTATCTACATTGAGCTTTTTTTTAATAATAACTTGAATTTTTTTAATAATTTTTTTCTCTTTTCTTTGCTTTACTTTTTTTCCCCTACAATGATGGCCAAGACTCCCTTGCTTGGACTGGCCCTTGTTAGATTTGGGCGAGTGAGGTCCTCGCGGCCCTCGTGTAGACACGGTGAGGGTCGATCTGTGACCCTCACTGGCCCTAAGTGTAGAGAACAAAAGAAAAAAAAAAAGCCAGGTTATCTTGTGTGGATACACTTGAGGAAAGAGATGATTCCATATTGTTAAAAGGATAATCTCATGCTTGGACTGATGGGCCATTTAGAGTGCTCAAGAGAATCAGGGACAATGCTTATAAGGTTGATCTGCATGGAGATTGTAGTGTCTCGTCTACTTTTAATATGGGAGAGCTTTCTCCTTGTTTCGAATATGAAGGCATATCAGATTTGAAGACAAAATCTCAAATAATATGGAAGATTGATGGGGAGCATCCGGCTCTATATGATCAACTATCAAGCTCAATATAGAACTCGTCGACTGAACCAATGCAATCCTTACTTTACAAGCAAAGGCCTATTTCAGATACAATCTAGTTCGATGGGTTCACGTTTGAAGATATCGATTCTACATGCTAGTTATTGACTCGCAGATTAATTTTCGATTTCATGGTTATCGATCGACTACCAAGATGCCGATTTACAAGTTGTTGTCGACTTCGAAGCTCCTAATCAACTACTTGGTAACCCGGGCTTGCTCTAATCAATTTCCTTTGTTGTTGTCGATCTTTCGAGATGTCTATTCGATGCCTACACCAGTGGATGAATTTGGAGGATCAAATAAAGTTACAATGCATCTAATCTTTGTTAAATCTATTTAGCCCTAATTATTAAGCATCATAATTATTAGTTTTTAATCATTTTGAGTCCTAGTTTTATGAGCTTTATTATGGTGTTGCTTTCAAGAGTCTTAATTATGTGAACACTTCAAGAGTCACTTTGGTTTCTAGGATTCCAAGAGTCTTTTCTTTTGTTTAGTATAATCCCTATACAAATGCGCGCGGGGGGGGGGGGGGGGGGGGGGTGTTGTGTGTAATCTCATTTATAAGACAAAAACATGATTTGATGAATATTTGAGCTTTTCCTCAAGTGAGAGAACTTCCATCCCTAGTTTTATCCAAGTTCCTTGGTGGTGAATCCAAAAGTCCTTTATCCTTGGACGGTGGGTTTCTTTTAGGCTTTGGTGGTAAACTTCTCCTATTTCAAAGTCCTTCATCCTTGGCGGGTGACTTTGCCTTAGCGGTGAACTTCTTCTATCCCAAGTCCTTTATCCTAGGCTAGTGGTGTTCCTTTAGGCCTTATTGGCGAACTTCATCTATCCCAATCTTTATTCTTGGCCAATGGCGAGTACTTCATGTCTTGATGGTGATCATCGTCTACCATAATTCTCATCGTCACTCAAAACACATCCGCACACATGCATCACATGTGCTCCAAGCTTTTTATTATCCTATTGCTACTAACAACATTCGCATCAAGAAGATTGTTAAAATAAGTATATACCCACCTGTATTCCAATTAAATTGTGAATTTTCGGATTAAGTTACAGTATAATTTGACATTAGGGATTTTTTTCCCAAAGAATACCAAGAACATACGCCACTTTTGATCCCTATGATAATATGACTCTATTTTTGCAAATACCATTGCTTAGGGTTACATATACCTCTTTGCAAACTCATTTTAGCATACTTTAGCATTTTTGCTTGGGAATTGGATGATTGATCGTCATTAATTGGTTTTGCATGTCTAAGGGATAGGTATTTTTCGACAGCAAACGACATTTTCGCAAATCGAAATACAAAGATAGTACTACTTAAGAAGGTGCAAAGTGATTTCCCACGGAAGAGTTTCATGGCACGAAAAAGTGACCCTTTTTTTCTTATATTTTCTTATTTTTGGAGGTTTCATACCTCTGTGGTTTGTCCCTTCGTCCGAAATATTTGAATAATAACCTATCTGCCATAGACCACCGCCCATCTTTTGGACCTGCAATTCCGGGTCGGACTTAAATGATTTGCACTTTCGTGCGCTAAAGTTGTCGAACTGGCTTGACCGACATGATCTCGCGAATTGCGTTTGTGGGTCAAGGTTATTGCGTGTGGACCAGCTAATCATAGACGGTGCAAATTAGTACCTTGTTTAGTACAAGAAAGTAAAGGGGGGGTGCGGTCTTTCTCCAGCATTGCCTACTTTTGGCACATTCGATGGAGGAAGAGGCTTCAAACAAAAGGTCATCGATTGCGTCTTTGGCTTTTGTAACTTGTCGAGCGCACCGAAATTGCACGGGCAATTTCGATGGGGCGCAAGTTGGCTCAAGGCGGCATCGGCTTGCCATAATTGGAGAAGAAATAGATGGGAAGTGGTGGAGAAATTCACACCTTCATAATTGAAATGGTCTGGAGGCAGAGAGACCGAAGTTTGAAATTTAAGCGTTTGAGTCACAAGCCAATATTAATTTCTCTTTATCTCGAATGCCGTGTATATGGGTGTCAAAATTGAACTGGGAAATCGAACCGAACTAAAAATTTCATGTGGTTCGGTTCGATTTCGGTTCAAATAATTGAAAAAATACCATTCTTTTTTTTCAAGTTGGTTATTTCGATTTGGTTAATCAAATCGAACCAAAATCTCTAAATAGGCTTTTATTTTTTCCCTTTTTCTTCTTTTCTTTTCTTTTCTTTTTTTTTTTTCTTCTCTGGGGTTGAGGCCGGCTCCTGGGGAGGGTCAGTGACCCCCACCAGCCCTTGGACGAGGGCCACAACGCCCTCAGCTAGTAGCTGGTAGCCTCGACGACCGTCAGTCCGAAAAAGAAAAAAAAGAAAAGATTTTAAAATAATTTGTAGTGGTTCCATAAATTCTCAGGGATCAATATAGGTCAATCATTTTTGACCGATCCGACCACCCATTTGACGGCTATAAGCATAACCATGTCAAGTGTGGCTATTAATCCAGCATTTTACTTTTACCGGAACATGAGATTTTACTATCCATTCAAAATCATTTAACGAGCCTTAGTTTCACTTATGAGGAGAAATCAAGGAATTTCATTATGCTTGATATGTCATGCTTTGATCTCTTCGGTGGAAGGGTACTATATAGTTAAAGGTTTCTCCTGTTTGTCAATTTTACGCATTGATTTTTCGTACCTTTTTTGGGCCCAAATTGCATTGACCCTACTCCTGAGAAATTTATCATCTACATCATTGGATCTCCATTCATGACGACAGTGATGCCTTCTGTTCTATTAAAATAAAAATTGATAAATTGTAGACCAAGTCAAGCCTCAGCTGCGATTGAGCTAACTAGACATCGCCCCAGAAGGTCTCTTCAGGCGTACCAACTAGCTGCGTGGTTTTCAAACATCATTTGTACCGACCTTGGACAAATCGAAACCAAATTAATTGCAAAAGAAAATTACACTGACTAATTACAAAAATAAAAGGGGCAAAAACAAGTTAATTTCTCGGTCCCTCTCTCCAAAAACTCTCGAGCGAAACCTGTAAGATCTAAGCAGAAAGATACGAATAGCCACTGAAAAAAAAGGAAAAAATACTTATGTGGTGCTTATTCTCCACCAGCATAAGTTCCAATTCATCGATCGAGAAATCTTTTTCTAGAAAGATGAGATTGAGTGAACGTGTCGGCGTTATATATGGAGCTTGTCAAAGCCACATAGGGACCCCTAGCTTTCCGGGCTCAAGATGGGCACCAACTCGCCGGAGATATGAGCTGGACATGGCGAGCCGCTTCTCAAGACGCCGGTCGGCGAACAACGGCAGCCCGCCAAGCGAGAAACCGCCGAAAGCTGCAAACTTCTGGTCGTTATCGCTATGCCGCGGTCGCGGGTGGGGCGCCGTTGGTCGGTCCTTGTTGTCGGCTCTAATCCATTCTCTTTACCAATCCTTGACTACGAGGCCCTCCATGTCTGGGCGTCTCGACGGGCTCGTACACTGCGGGTTCACCCGCCGATCCCGTCAGTCTTAGAAGAGGCTTCTTACGCCACATGGCGAGCATGTCAGCAGCCTCGCGCCGCCAGATCACGATCACGGCGCATTCCTCCGTCAGCTAGGCCCTCCCGTCACGCCATGTCTTCTGCCTACGCTCGCCGCCGCCGCTGCTGCCCGCTCTCGGCCGCCTGTCCGACTTTCCAGCCCTCCTTGCTCGCAAAAAAAGGGGGAGGAAGGGGTCTTGCGGGGGTGTGAGCGGGGGCCAACAATCAGCCGTGTATTCGTGGGGGGCTTCTCTCTGCTTCTAGCATGGGAGAGGATGCGGCGCGTATCTTTGATGCGGCTTGACGTCTTTTCTAGCCTATAGCGGGGGGCGCTCGGGCGGCGGGATTCCCGTCGTCAGTTGGGCGGAGCAGGGGGGTAGGATTAGTATGGCGCGAAGCCCGCGCGGTACGGCTAA
>JAGVVM010008340.1:0-15590 GCA_019149425.1 Psidium friedrichsthalianum | reverse complement strand
CCAGGCTTTGATATTTTCTATGATTTATGTGGACGTGTATGGGACAACGTTTCCGGATGTGTAGCCATTCATGTCATTCACGTACATGTTTTCCCCCTTTTTCGGGGGCCCGGAAAATTCCAAAGTTTCTTTTATTGATGGCTTGAGCAAGAAAAGCATTAGACTGACTACACGACGTACACCACACGCGGGAAACGGTACAAACGACTTCTGCGTCAATCATGGGAGAGGTCATCCATTTTGTAATAACCCAAGTCTTTCACATGAGAAAGTGATGACAATTGACAAAATTATGGTCCCAGTGATGGGAATAGGCATACATGGCTGCTTAAACTGGTGTCCTCCACGTATCAAGCCTTCACATTTCTGTCCTCAAGGAAGCATCCGTAGAATTACTTGGAAGTAACAGAATATTAGGTGTCAACAAAAACGCAATAAATGATTAGACAAACGATCGGTGTTCATTGTCTTCTAGACTTCATCACAGGAGTCTCGTGTCTATTACAGAATATTAAGTTCGAGTTACTGCTATCGAGTATGGGAAAATATAGCAAACAAATTGAAACAAATGTAATTAGATTCTAAGACATGATAGCATAAATATTTGTCTCCCAACGTTGCTAATGATTACTGACAAAAATCTTCCAGGATATAACAGAGTCTCAATCGAGAATATTAGATGGCAATTTTAATATTTCTTCAAGAACTCTCAAAGTGAAATAATTAGAAAAGAAGGTTGTATCTCTTTGAAAAGAAAAGAAAATATGGAAGTTCAAGTGAGTTCACAATGAACAGAATTGTAGTGTATATATATTAGCAAAAATACACAACTCTTCGTTCCGAAAATTGTAAATTTAGACACGACTTTTCATGTCTGAATAACTATAAGTTCGAACACACATGTTCATGTCCGAGTAACAATTTTGGACACACCTATTTAAAACCATTCATCATAAATAAAAAATTTGAAGTTAAAAAATAACAAAAAATAATTGTAAATTTCAAAATAATAATAATAATAATAATAATAATAATAATAATAATAATAATTGCTAAGTAGTGTCAATTCTTATATTGGTGTCTAGCTCACTTAATGCATTTTTTTATTTAAAAGATTATAATAGCCTTTTACTAATAAAGTATTTCATACTTTAACATCTATTGTAAGTGGGACAAGAAAAAGGCACTTTTTGTTTGTTTTTTACAAACAAACATCAACACCGAGTACCATCCCGAAACCCTAGAAACAAGCTTGTCAACATAATATGGCTCGCCAACTTTCACTTTCATGGTATTAGCATTGATATGGCTGAAGTTGCAGGTTACGAGTTCTGAAGGCTCGGGAAAAAATGAAGATTTTCAGGGGGCAAAATCAAGGAGACATAATTAAAGGATGAGAAATGATGTATTGCGATTATCTTAATTTATTTGAAGAATATAGGAGACAGCGAGAAAAACTTGTTACAGTTATAAATGGTAGATTTAGAGAAGGGTATAAAGGTAAATACATATGCTAAAAGGAAAACCCTAGTCCTAATATATACATTATATCTAACAATATCTAACAATAATCACACATGCAGTTTATTGGGAAATCCGAGCAAAGGACGTCTCGCTGTCCAAGCAGTCACGTTTGTTCTTGTCTTAAGGGAGTACTTCCTCATAGCAGAAAAGTTACCTATTAAAAATTTACTTTTGATCATCAAGGTACAAGCGATTTCAGAGAAATAAAATTACTTTCCGCTAAAGTAGTGATACGGAGGAAGATAAACTTGGAAAGGATTCCAAAACAAAATTTTTATTCTCAACAATAATAATGCACTTAACAATGTCTTAGACGCCTACTTATAGGAGGCCGCCTTTACGAAACAATCAAATCAAGTAACAGAATTAAGGAAACAATCAAATCAAATAACAGAAGTAAGAAAAAAATATTGATAAAGGGGAAAGCCTTCAAAATGCGTCTGAAATCTCTAATCTCGCAATAATTAAGAGAAACACATGAATTTGGAGGTCAACCATTACCAAAATTAGCATAGCTAGCTTGCAACTTCTAAGATCTCGCAATCCTCTTTGATTTCATATGTTTCCCACTCTTACAACACAGTTGCCAGCTGTTCTATATCAAATAGTTTGACTATACAATCATTAGTGTCATGCGATACGTCCTCCTAGCACTACTCTGTCTATGTCGCGTATGTGATTTGCTTTGTGACGATGACTTAGAGGTCAAACCACTAATATTTGAAGTTGTTATTTACTTCATCTGGATAATATTTAGTGATGGATCTTACCATCTCTGAGTGATTTGGAGTTACATCTCTTTTCAATTTCCATGCAAGAGCTCTTATATTGACCATAAAGGAGAAGATTGACAATTGAGCAAAAGAAAGATAGCTTCGTATTCACATAGAATCAAGAATTCTCCTTCTTTATCATCAAATGAATTAGACGTACTAGAAATAATATCGTGAGATGGATGTAAAGCTAAGCGAATTGCTTCTACAAAGACTACTAACAATATAAAGAAATGGTTACTACTACGAAAAACTCCAAACTGATGATAAATTTATCTCAGACTAATTTTAAATCTCTAAACTAGTACACATATTACAAAATTTTCCAAACTCATATGAGTTTTCACATGGACTTGCCATGTCAAATCAGTTACTGCCACGTGTTGTCCATCTCAACAATTTTATGGTAAATTTTGATCGAAGTTAACATAAGGTAAATATGTCACGGGTGTGCCAGTTTGAAATTTTTTGTGATCCAAAAATTAGTTTGTGATAAATTTCTTATAAGTATACCAGTTTGAGGTTTCTCATTGTATTAATTCAACTAAAACCGACCAAGCCTTTGATTTTCTTTTCTGCTAAAACATAATTCAGTCCTAAATATGCAATTGGCATGGAAATCTTCTAAGATGACCAGTCAAACTGACCATGTTACGTCTGGGCCGGGGCGAAGAAGGCTCTTGGGAAAAGAGAAGAGAAGGAAAAAGAGAAGAGAAAGACAACGACTTCCAAATTTGATAAAATGTATTGGGATGCTCTTTGGAGAAGTCAAGTCAATGAAGAAGTGACATCCACTAGACGGTTGTGGCTGAGAAAAGTCCGTCCTTTCGTGGTTGGAGACTAAGTCCATGGTCTGTCTTTCCAGGTCGTCCATTCATTCGCCCATGCCGGTCTTTCCAAGTTTGTTTGCGTGCAAGTTGGTTTCAAATGGATGGAAAATTACGCTTCCTTTGTTTGCGAAAAATAAATAATTTTTAAAAAATATATTTTTAAAAATGATCATTTGTAACACATGAAATAATTAACCAATTCAAAAAGTTTTCATCGGCGGCAACCATTTATGTTTAGATATTGTAATTAACAGTGAAAATATTTTTCATTCCGTCCATTTTTATAAGTGATCCAAGCGTTTATTTTTAAAAAAAATTTAAATCATTTATTTTTTATGAAATAAACAAAACCCTTAAGTTAACTTATTTTTCCACGGGGTCAAGCAAAGTCAATGTTTGTCTCCAAATCTAATCGTAGGAAGGAAGCGGAAACAAGCCTAAATCTGAAACCAGGTATGTTATCCTCAATTTCAAGCCCTCTTGCCCCATTCAGGGGACTGCTTTTTAGTTTCCAGATTTATTCTTGGAGCTCAACCCTCAAGATGCCAGATATTTTTTATTCATAAGTTCTACACATAGTGGTGAGTGAAAAATATACTGAACCACATCATACTATCGAATTAACAAGAAGACTCTAATAGTCGAGGAACCGTGCTAGTATGAGAAGAAGAAGAAAATTTTAGGGACTCATGATAAGAAAATTTCACACCGATATGAGGAGAAGGCAAGATTTGCCCTATTTCATGATACAAGGGGTCTTATATAGGCAACAAACATACAATAGGACAAACACATTGGATTTGCAAATCCAATAATATAACACAATAACTTTTGGACCACCATAGGCCAATTGTCGAAGGAAACACACGTGACACTATAAGATAAAAGACTTCATAGGAACTTATGGACCCCTTTTTCAGTGTTATCTTCTAAGCTATCCGAGTTATCTGGTTCATCCTTTTGCCTTTAAAAAGCTTTCCAAAGAAATTCTTCATTGGCCCATGATTCAGTGAAATTATTGTCCTAAGAGCTAGAGGAGACATTTTCATGTGGGATGAAATTATTATTCTGAGAGCGAGATGGAGCATTAAGAGCATAGGGATCTTGAGAGAGGGGTCCTCACCATGGGTCCTGGGAATCTGAATTCTGGGAATCCGTGTCCATTGATGATTGGTTCTGTTGATGGAAAAAATTCAGGGCTTCTTGGATAACCTCTCTTGTGCAACTCCATGAATCAAAATAATCCCAAAATACATCATCTACATCAGAAGTCCATATTTCTCATGAAATAGTGCGGTTTTTCTAGTAAAGAATTCTCTGAAGCTCTCTGTATTCTCAAAGAATGAATGCAATGCAACTTGAAAAAGTTAGATAAACACAAGTTACTTCCAAATTGTACTGAGGCTTGTATTTGGTTGTTCCAATCAAGCTTGGTTCCAATCTTATGTCTTCAGTAGGCCTAATAAATGTCCATGGTCTATGGAAGAGCATAAGAGGGTTTCTTTCTAGTTCTGATCTTCCATTATGGTTTTGGAATATGAATATTGCTCTCTAAGCACTGAGTGATTGAAACCATATCAACATATCTATCATGTTCTTCTAGTTGGAATAATCTCCTCTAAGCGCTCTGGTTATGAACTTGACAATTTTCTCAGTGGGAAATTCAATGACTACGATATACAGGTTGAACATATACTAGAACATCCACTTCAGTTCTTCTAAAAATTCTTCATTTGGAGACCACCCTAAGGAATGGATAAATGGGTATGTAGGATGGAGACTGTTTGGCTTTAACATCAAACCACCATAATATCTAAATAACCTTAAATGATATTGCAAAAATAGATCTTCAAGACTAGAAGTGAGTTGATTATTCTGAATTAGGTTTGGAACATCAAGAGGGTATTTGATGCCGTTCCATCTTCCTTTCATATCAACTGTGCAATATCTATCAAGGAGAGGTTCCCTGCGTACATACATGTTCATAGAAGCAATTGGCTACTTTGGCCTAGAGAAGAAATCTGCAAGGATACTCTTGGTTCCTACAAGGTGCTTAGAGGCAAAATTTTCTTGCGTGGCGGTCACTCGCCCATTGGCGAGCACTGCGTGCCAGTGCATAGCGATGTGTACGAAAAAATTCGGTGATGACATTTACATGGTTTTGCTCATCTCGATGAATGCATTCCAAATATGTAATAAAAATTAACTTTTACCAAAAATAAATTTTCGAAAAATACCTAAAACGTGATTTGAGATCTAAAATGTGTAGGCTTTGATACCACATGTAAGCTATGATTATTAACCTTAGCAACTCAAGATTATCATGTTTAGATATGCAAATCACTGTTGTAAAGTAGATGAATTACGCACTTTGTTTCGGATCCATTGTTCTTGATACGAAATTGCGATGAACTGATTCTCAAAAGCCTCTTCTCTATAACACCATTTAGACACTGGTTTCAATGAGACTGCCCCTCACCTATCACTTTCTGACGACTCTTTATGTGAGGTTATGTGAGCATCAGAGTTTAGAAGAGATACTTGAGTTCTATTTATAGAGTTTGTAAGGTTTAACTCGCTCTATATTATCCTGTCACATATTAGACTAATTAGAAAACTGTATATTTTTTCTTTATTAGACCAATCAATTAATTATAATATTAATTAATAAAGCCCACAAAATAATATTCTTCATATTCTGCTCTAGGAAGCATTCTCAGGCAAGAGAAAAAGGCGTGTAAATGACCGCGCCATCTGTTCATTCCTCGAACAGGTCCGTGATTCCTGAGAAAAGAAGCAGGAAGAAGAATGTTTCAGATTCTTCTCTTTCTAGGATCACTTTTACTTCATGAACAAGCATCACTAGCAGCTCTTTTGGTGAAGGGTAATTGCACCCAAAAGTGTGGGGACATCACCATTCCCTTCCCCTTCGGGATTGGAACCGGGTGTTTCCTCGACGAGTGGTACGAGATCATCTGCCAGGAAAGCGGCAACAGCACCTTCCCGGTACTGAAGAAGGCCAACTTGAGTGTTCTCAACATTTCGCTACCTGATTGGTATGGCGGCAAGAACGGCATGATCAACGTCAGTCTTCCTATAATCTACTCGTCGAATGCTAGCTGCGGGGGAAATGGAAGCTTCACGCCGATGAGCTTGGAAGGAAGCCAGTTCGTTTTCTCCGACTCAAGGAACGTCTTTGTTGCCGTCGGTTGCAACATACGTGCTCTGATGCAAAACACGCAGTCTGCTATAATAGGATGCGATTCCCGCTGTGGAGCAGACAACGACCTTTTCAGGAACTTGAGTTGTTCGGGCAGAGACGGATGCTGCCAAACCACAATTACCTCGGATCTTCAGGCTTTCAGTGTCGACTTCCAGCATCACCCCGGAGCAGGAGGAAACAATGAATGCAACTATGCCTTCTTGGGAGATAGGTCACAATTTGTGTCTTCGACTACGGACTTCAGTGAGTTGAGGGCGAGCGGGCGTTTCGCGGCCGTGCTAGAGTGGGGGATTGCTAATACCTCAGAAGCTGCAATAGAGGTTTACGACAACAGCTACTACAGCGACGATTCCTATTCCTGCGGAAAACGTGGCTTCAGTTCAAGCTATCTCGTGGAGATGCCCTTTTTGCAGTGTTCTTGCTATTCTGGCTTTACCGGGAACCCCTATATTAAAGGTGGATGCGAAGGTAAAACCAGTTAAATTTCATCACAAAATCATCGGAATCTTTATGTCAAAACTCTGTAGTAATAAAGAGAAGTAGCTTTTTGGAGGCTGAAGTAGCTTTAAATATTTCATGCAATCACATTCTGTATTTAAGGGAACCATACAGCAAAGGGGCTTGTCCATTTCCAGATTTTTCTCTGAAAAGAATGCATTCAAACTGTTTACTGATAACATACATGCTTTTCTGCCTTCTTTTTTTTGTTCTTTCTGGCCCAAGATTATACAAAGTGAATGCACTTTCAAACAAAATTAAATGAAATATACCAACAGTAATTTACTGGACATAAGGGGAACACGATAGTCCTTTCATTACTAGCATAATATTTTAGCCATGGAATGAATTGCATGGGTTTTAGCTACTAATATCTATATTTTTTCACATTTGTCATCAGATATTAACGAATGTGAAGGTCCACATTCTTGCAATGGGACTTGTGTGAACGAACGAGGCAGTTTTAAGTGTGTAGCTGGTAGAAGGACAGCCATTCTTATTGGTGAGTGTATCTTTTCAACTTAGAATTTCAGACAGCTTTGTGCTCGAGAAAAAACAGCATAGCATAAATTATGTTTAGAAAAGGTACACAAATAAGTTTTACCTTACCTTAGTTCTAACATGATTGTACATTTGCCTTATGATGATTACAAGTGTCAATCAACCGTAACTATCAAACCAACCTCAAAATTTTCTTTTGCTCTTATTTGATAGATATGAGAACACTCGAACTTTTCTAATCGGATTAATCGACCTTATTTGTTTTCCTTCTAGTCAGATTCTCTTAAATTCTTGATGATAAGCCCTTATAGATACTTGACAAGCAGGGTACATTCTCTGGACTTTTTGTCCCTTAAATTCTTGTAATGCAGGGTTTGGGGCAGGCCTTGGGGCACTACTTCTGTGTCTTGCGTTATGGAGGCTGTACAAATACGTCGAGAAGAGAAAAGAAATCAAGCTCAAAGAGAAGCACTTCAAACGCAATGGTGGTCTTTTGTTGGAGAGTGAACTATCTTCACCAGAAGGCAACGTTGAGAAAAGCAAATTGTTCAACTCCAAGGATTTGGAGAAGGCCACCAACAATTTCAACGAGGATAGGATACTCGGACAAGGTGGGCAGGGTACTGTTTACAAGGGAATGTTAACAGATGGAAAAATAGTTGCGATCAAGAAATCGAAAGTGATAGACGAGGGAAAAGTCGAACAGTTCATAAACGAAGTCCTCATTCTCTCACAAATCAACCACAGGAATGTGGTTAAGTTATTGGGATGTTGCTTGGAGACAGAAGTCCCGCTTTTAGTATATGAGTTCATACCAAACGGGACTCTATACCAATATTTGCATGACCCAAATGAAGAATTTCGTGTATTGTGGGACACACGCCTACGAATTGCCACCGAAATTGCAGGAGCCTTATTTTACTTACATTTTGCAGCCTCCATTCCCATTTATCACCGAGACATCAAGTCCACCAATATCCTCTTGGATGAGAAATATCGGGCAAAAGTGGCAGATTTCGGTACTTCCAAGTCTGTTTCCCTCGATCAAACTCACGTGACCACATTGGTGCAGGGGACTTTTGGCTACCTAGATCCTGAGTACTTCCAATCAAGTCAGTTCACAGACAAAAGCGACGTGTACAGCTTTGGAGTTGTACTTGTCGAGCTATTGACAGGACAAAAGCCAATCTCATCATTGAGGGAACAAGAAGGAAGAAGCCTTGCAACCTATTTCATAATCTCGATGGAGGAGAACCACTTGTTTGACATCGTCGATCCTCAAGTTTTGAAAGAAGATAAGAAGGAAGAGATCAAATTAGTTGCTAACCTTGCAAAGAGGTGCTTAAACTTGAATGGGAGGAACCGACCTACCATGAGAGAAGTGGCAATGGAGTTGGAAGGGATAAGGAAGCTCCTGAATCCTTCAGGCGTGGATCAAAATCAGGAGAACCGAAAGGCAATTGGATCTCATGATACTGCTTGTACATCTAGCAAGGTGAGCGTTGAGATAGATGTCATTACATTGTCGGATGTGCAGCCACTCTTGCCGAGTGGGACATGGTGACTCGTATGACTCCAAAAGAAATCAGTCTTCAAAGCAAAAAAAAAAAAAAAGGAGGAGGAGGAGGAAAACTTGTTAGGTTATTGATAGGAGGATTGGATAGTTATTTATCGATTATGAACTTATTCTTAGTGTTTGGGATCAATAAACAGTTAAGTCGTACCTATCCCAAAATTTATTCAGGTCCTATAATTGGCTAGGAATTATTGTACTGTTTCAATTCGGCAATACTCATAATCTAGCTCGAGCATGATGTAGTGATTCTACTTCATCTTGTAATCCACAAATACTTGCCGTGGATCTAATTATTGCAGAAATTACGTCAGTGGAGCAAGCATCTTTGTTGCACTAGCCTTGACCATTCAATTAGCTTGTTATTCGCAGATGCTTAAAAGTGATTTCAGCACATTTTGAAAAGGAAAAAAAAAATCACTTCTCACTAATATGATGTTTGTGCACGATCATTTATTTATGTTATGCCATAGGTTTGCGTGGTACTACTCCATCTCTTATGTATTTGTGATTGCTTTGTGTTGATGACTGAAAAATTCAAACTGGAAAGAGACCCATAGGAGTGTAAAAATAATTAGTGAAAATTTACTGAGGCTTTAATTTTTTTTTTTTGGGTGTATGTATGAATGTTTTGTTGTGATCACTAAGAATTCGAGCTAGTAAAAGATCAATACCAGTATAAAGATAATTTGATAAGAAAATATCAGGTCTTTGATTGTCTTTTTGGGTAAACCATACCAGGGTCCTGAAGATGTAATTGGTGTGGAAATCATCTAAAATGGCCAAATTTCAGAGCGCCCTCTGCTACTGTAGCGGAAACCCTCGCTCTGAGGAAAGCTCTGGAATTCATGCAGAAAGAACGTAAAGATAAGGGTAAGCTAGATACTGCTGGATTTGCTTCAGTCCAAGAAGTCAGAGTAGAATCCGATTGCCTTTCTCCCGTACGGTGGATCTTGGGCCTTGAAGAGAGTCCGTGGCCCATCCGCTCATTAGTAACTGACTGTCAAGACTTGCTCAACCAGCTGCGAGGCGTCTCTTTAGCCCACTGCCCTCGCTCGGCTAACCAAGCCGCGGACTGGGTTACGAAGGCTTCCCGCACTAATTCCCTCCCCCCTTCGTGGCTCCAAAGGCCACCTTCTTATCTTTGTTCTCTGTTATGTATGGACCCTGTTGAGGCCGTCCGGGTTAAGTTTCAATGAAGTTTCATTTCATCAAAAAAAAAAAAAAATTGACCATGGGACGTCTTGGCCTACACAAAGAAGGCTCTTGGAATTAGAGAAGAGAAAGACGACGAGTACCATACTGGAAAAGTCAAGTCAGTGAGGATTCGACATCCTCTGGCTTTGATATTTTGAGGAAGTAGCAAGTCTTCTTCTGTGGACCTCGATGTGACAATGTTACCTGATTTGCAGTCGTTCACGTGGTTCACGTACATCTTTTTCCCTTTTTCGGGCGGGCCAGAAAATTCCAAGAGCACTTATATTGATGGCTTCAGCAAGAAAAGTATTAGGGCGCGAAAATCTATCTCGGATGAAAATTCATTTCAGAAACAGAATAATTATCGTTGTCCTTAGATTAATTACACGACGTCCCACGCTCGAGGACGATAAAAAAAAATGGCTTCTTCTTCAATAATGAAAGAGACCGCATCATTCGCACATTGCATCACAATTAAAGATGTTAAAAAGAAATCACTTTTGCTTCGGTAAAAGTGAGTTTTGCTTTCTAACTTTTGGATTGACAAGAAGCCCAAAATCATTTCATTCGTCAAGAACAAAAACTTGGTTATCAGGGAATGAGTTTGTCGGATGATTTTTCCACTCACCAAGAGATTCTTATTGTTGAAAATGGTTTTGGTTTCCGAAAAAACGGACAAAAAATGAGGGGGAACATGAGAGCATCACAAGATATTTCGTTTCTTATACTGATGTAATTTTTGTGTTCGTCTTGACCGAGTAATAATTATCAAACGGATAACTCTCCTTCCATGTGTCTAAAATTATCGAGTACAATCTTTCTTTCTAGCTCAATTCTAACGTGCTTAACAATGTATAAGATGAAGGGTTCTGAATGGTCATCCACTATAGTAATGATCCTGTAGTGCGGAATAAGCGATCAAATAATAAAAGACAGAAAAAAAAAAAATCGAATGCAAGATGTACGTGATTCGGTCTTAAAGATCTACGTCCTCAGGAAGAGCGGCAATGAATTTCACTATAAATCAAGCAATACACGGGTATTACAAACCACACTCAAGTCACTCAAATACTCTCAGTATTTTCCAAACCTCAATTACAGTGAAGAATGCACACGACATTTAACCCTTTAATTCTTAATGAAATAATCTCTCAATTTTAAGAAGAAATTATATGTAAATTTAAAGACAAAATTTACTGGGTTCTTCTTGATATAATTCCATGAGATAAACACCACGAACAAGCCCTCGTGCAAACGATGCTTCAAGAAACCCTTACGTCAACAACAGTGCTTGAAAAGTCCCTCGATCAGATTATACATAGAGCCAAGATACAGCTGCAGTAACTGACTCCAACATGCTTTAGGAAATCAGGTTATTCGGTCAACAAGTCCAAGATTGGACTTTCTTCTTTTGACTTTGCCTTTTATATTTTTTTTCTTATCTTGGCCGGCCACTAAAACCTGCCGACGAGGACTTCAACATGGAAACGCAACTTCCATTCAAGATTTTAAACCTGTCAATGGTCAGCATTTTCCCAATTGATGCACGTTTGGTTACTCCGAAAATAATATAATCCACAATTCATATATTTCTATTTCGCATCGGATTTCGTTCTTAAGTTTAAACTCGAGAAATATTATAATAAATCCAATCAACCCCTCGCGGCTCCTTAATTACCAAAATGATCTCCAACGGATGGATTGGTGATATATATATATATATATATATATATATATATATATATATCTAAATAAAAATGATCAAAGAAGCTTGAGAGGGTTAGACGGAAAATAGAGTAACACCAGCATGTTCATCATTTTACCAGCATTGTTCATCATTTTCTCTCCGATAATCCTGTACATTTGTACATCTAAAAGTATTCTATGTAGTGTTCTTGCTGCTTTATAATCAAGTTATGAGGAAGCGTACAAGGGTGATAGCAATACTTGTATCCTAATGGTGCAATTTATCGTTTGATAGGAACAATACTTGGTGATTGTAACTTGGCTAAAAAATTATTAGTGGTCCCAGCCAGTGCTAAGGCTATTACCTAGGAAAGAAAATGTAGGCTTTGGGCCTTTGTAAAACCATGTGGAATCTTTTACTATCTCTTCATTATTATCTTCATCAGTTCATTATTAAATATGCTTGTCAGTAACGCTTGCACCTTTTACCACTGATCTGTCACTGATCATTGTCAAACTATTATTTGTTCTTCCACAACAGAACTCTTTTGAAGCTTGAAAACAGCTTATCGACCTCCTCTTCTGCGTACCTCGCGGTTGCCATCAAAGCCGATCTGATCGACGCATCCTTCTCATTTTGGCTGCTTAAATAGCCGACACTTCAGTGGAGAATTTTCTACTCGGGGAAGAATCTGAAGCTTTGACAATTATGCTCTCCTCCTTGGGTATGGTAATTGCGCACAAGAAATTAAGCGTAATGTTCGTTCCTCAAGCATGTCCACATTTCCCGAGAAGTAGGGAGAACTTGTGATGTGGTGAACAATAAGCAAGCATGAGAACTTGTGATCTCGTTAATTCGGCATGAACTTCTGAAATCTTTAGAGGGACTATCCTAGCCAACAGAAATAGGAAAATCACGAATTGGATTGGCTAGTAAAACAACTTACAAATATCATTTTGCATAGAAATATCTGTTGGGGGAAAAGAAATAGGAAGTGGAGCACATGGCACAATAAGAACAGTGACGAATGTGCAGCCACAAATTACGTCAGAGAAATTATCTCGTCTTTGGTACATTGATCAGACAAAATTTCGCAGGAGAATGATCGGCCAACAGCTTCTCATGTCTCGTCACTTTTACGGAAGTTCTGATTGATACCAATTTCTGCATGCCCGTTCTCTCGTTGGTCCAAAAACTTGACCGACAGTCATACTTGTAGCTATCCGGTGGCTCCATCTGCGGATACTTTCAATCCTAGGTTCCTTCAGTTTTCAAGAATCGTAAGGAAATATTGTCATTCCCTTCCCCAGGAGAAACTTAGTAAGATCGGATCACAAGTGCTCAACATTTCCCTCCCCACTGGAGACACAGATAGGTGTAGCCATCCACACAAAACATGGTCAAGATCGAGGCCACTAAACAACGTTTACCTCGCAAATTTGAAAGCTTTTAACAAATTATAAACCCACATTCAGAATTTAAAGAAAGACCATGTTCATGCTGTTCTAGTTTGTTCTTGGTCCTTTAAACCGATTTGGAGGGTGTTGAATTAGTCAAAAAGCATGTGTTTGATTTTTTCAATAAAACCTAGTCAGTAGAGTTGTCCTAGTTTATAGGAATCTGTTGCAACAAGTTGCTGCACACACGTTCAGCATAGTGGGTCAAAAGTAGTTGCTATTTTTCTGGGTTTATTTGTTGGTGTTTGGCCTATTTAAAGGCTAAGTTGTTAGTTCAATAAAGGATGAATGCAGCAAGCATTTTTCACTGCAGAGTACTCTCTGTTCTCTTTTTTTTAGTGCTTGCAAAGCACAGCTAGCTTCCGCAAGAATTCTGTAACAGTGGTATCAGAGCCAGGTTAGAAGGAAAAGTGAGTCTAGAGTGTTGTTTAAACACGAAAAAAAATTGAGAGTGACAGGCAGTAGCCAAAAGTGAGTTTGAGAGTTGAGAGTTAAACATGTGAGGAAAGAGTCTCATTCGCAGGCAGCATAGGTGATCCCAGCAGTGGTCCTACTTTTGCAGCAACTGTCTGTGAGTTTTTCTTTTATATGCAGCAGCAGGAATGGCTTCAGAAACCTTATCCATCCTGCTATTCCATGCTTTGATTGCATTATGACCATTGGCCATGTTTTGATGAAATTCTGAGGTCGCAAGAAAAAAAAAAAAAAAAAAAAGAAAAAAAAAAAATATTGGATGTTGTTTCTTTTGGAATTGCAGAACTGGAAGGGGCAATCTTGACAGCGCCCAACGAACAGCTCATGAACCGGCAGTTGAAGACCTCCGGCAAAGAACTCTTTTTCAATCAATGTTAGGTCCATCAGGGAGACCATCCTTTGCAAGGATAAATTCAAGGAGAGGGGCGGGGGGGGGAGGGGGAGGACAGAGAGAGGGGTGGGGGATGGGTATGATGCCATGAAGAAGAATGTCTAGTTGCGAGAGGTCTCTGTACAGAGGCAAATGAAATGCGAAAAGCAACAATCAACGAAGTACATCTATCGTACACGGAGTCCTTGAAATAAAAAAAAGAAAAAGGGGGAAAACCACAGACAATACTCGGGGAGAAAAAAAACAAAAAAAATCACAAGAAGCAATACTGGCTGACTCGTCTAATACATCACAATAAGTGAAAATAGTCTAGGTGTCTATACAGGCATAACAGGATCAACAGACTATACAGATATATCTACGCAGAAGGCAGAATAAGAAGAAATCGTAAATAGACGATATGCAGAGTACGACTACGGAAGTGAGAGGATGCGTGTAAACGTACCACTGGGTGATTGAATGAAAGAGGAAAAGACTTCATATAAATTATTTATCATCAAAGACAGGAAATCGTAATAGGTGCGAATCCCAGTGACAACCGAGGCGTCACCAATTGTTGAAAAATTCTTTGTCCTTGACACAAAAATTCATTTTGTTTTCTTACAACCCAGAAGAAGCAAAGGAATATTGAAGAGCTTTCAATTGAGGACTGCCGAGGTTCTTTATTGGTTCCTGAACAAAACTCCACCCAAAGAGTATGGAAGAACAAGCCTTGAAGACTCGGTATACATTATCGTCATTCTTCAACAGGAAGAATGAATACTGGTAGAGGGAGAGAAGAGGATTCCACCAATGCAGCAGCACCATCCAATCAAACAAAAGTTGAGGCTCTTCCTCTAGATGATGGCGCTCTCTAGCATGGTGTCGACGGAACGTGAATTCCAAATGGTTTCAATGCCCAAAAGCAATAGACAATCTAAAGTTGAATGCTTTAGATGTCACAAGTATGTACACCACAGTTCTGAATGCTAGAACCAAATCTAGTCAACAAGTGGAAGCGACACAACTTTGCTCGCAGTCAAATGACAAAGAAGGAGACTCTGCCTCAATGGCATCCAGACAAGAAGAGATGTCTTCACCCAAATTTCTGGTACCAAAATTGACACCGTTGTAGTAATCATATGTGCTGGCAACGGAGTGCATAATTTCTGTCAATCGATGATACCCACCGCACCACGTAAAGCTTCGGGAGATGATTTCGTATATCCATTTCAGTCATGGGAAGGTACTTGCTGGTCCAAATGCTCTCAAAGGGTAAATTCAGGACCATTAATGATGTTTTCCTATGTTCCTGAATTGAAGACTAAACCTCATGGTTGCTGGCCCAATTACTTGAGAAGGGAATATGAAATTGGATGTAGAGGTGGAGTTTGCAGGATTTATGATCCGCAGCAGAACTTACTTGTTCAAGTTGATATGACACCAAAAGAATTTTTTTCCAAAATCTTCGTCTTCTAGGATT
>JAGVVM010008339.1:0-21806 GCA_019149425.1 Psidium friedrichsthalianum | reverse complement strand
CCGGCCGCTCCACGCCCTTTCGCTCGTATCTTTTCGCGCCCTCATCTCTCCCCTCGCCCCCCCCTTTTTCTCGCGACCATTTGAGCAAAAACTCTCCTTTCCCTTCCGACATGAAGTCATCTCCCCTCAACACTCGCGACTGAATCCCCCCCCCCCCCACATCCCCCCCCTCTCCCCTACACTCCCGTAGCCCCCCCTTTTATCCGTTGACCCCCTAGGAGGCTATCCTCTGTCTCTCTCTCTCCAAAAAGGTGGAAGCCGATCTCGGTGAATGAGGAGAAAACCCTAGAAAGAGAAGCGTGAGAGAGAGAGAATAGGGGAGAAATGGTGCAGCGTCTCACGTACAGGAAGCGGCACAGCTACGCCACCAAGTCCAACCAGCACAGGGTCGTCAAAACCCCTGGTACTTCTTCCTCTATTCCCTCTTCTTCTTCTTCTTGCCGTACTGAGATTTGATTCGTTAGTTGAGGATTCTGTGTGTGTCCGGAGTGGGAGTTTGAATTTATGTTGCTTTGTGGTTCTGGTGCCTCAGGTGGGAAGCTAGTGTACCAGACCACGAAGAAGAGAGCCAGTGGCCCCAAATGTCCCGTCACTGGAAAGAGGATTCAAGGGGTACGCTCTCTCTTCTCTTCTTCATTTGCTTTTTGTAATTAATCGACTCGGGTTTCGTTGAAATTAGCGGGCGAACGACGTGATGTAGAGATTATGTGTTTTGTACTTTTGTATTGCACGATGCTATCGGATGATTGCGTCCATCTGCGGTCGCTGTTGAATCAGGTTCATGCTTTGGCAAGGGTGTTTCTTTCGGTACTTTTACCGAGGTGTACAATAGTTACAGCACTACTAGCGTTGCTGGTTGAGGCCGCTGATTTGTAGCTAACGGGAGACATTTCTTCCTGGAGCTGCATTGGATTGCTAATGTGGTTTGAAATTGAGGGAATCATATGTAACGGGATGAAGCATTGATTATACTCACTCGACATTGCTTGCTGTGGAATAATTCCACTCTTATGTTCTAATACAGGCCAGTTGGCAGTACTGTAGTTTTTTTTTTTTTTTTGGGGCCGTGATTCCTTGTCGTGTCGCTGCTCGAGCGCCCTATTCATGCTGGGTTCTTTTTCCCAGTGGGGTGGACGACGAAGTGTCGTCTGGTGATTGTTTCCAGAATTGCAAGTTTCCCGAGTAATCAATATGAGTTAAGTTAGAACAATTTGAGATTGATTTGAGTGCCAATATGAAATGTGTTTTCTGATCCCCCACATAGACATTCTGGTGCAGCATGATTTGGTACCTTTGGAGATAGTAAATTGCTAGAAATAATTTGCAGCCACAAGTGTTTTGCGTTTTTGCAGATTGTAGCATTCAATATTCATCGGTTTGTTGCAGTAGTAGTGTTGCTTTCACTTTCTCACTTAGATGGCCAAGTCCAACTGTAATTGAATTGCTAGTTATGGATGAATTGCATGTCGGACCAAACTCTTGCGAGCTGGAAGTGATCTAGTCTTAGGTGAACCTAAATTTTGATCTCTCTTGTAGGTCCATTGCCGGTTTCCTATGTGGGGTAGCCAATAATAAATAGGTTGGCTCATTTAAATTAGTAAATCGGTTTTCTGAGACAGTCCTATTTGTAATGTTAGTAATGTGGTCTAGATGTCATTTGTTAACGTCCTGACCACTTGAAAATACATGCTGTTGGCATCTAGCTGGCCTCATGAAGGCTTCTGTTAAGTTGTTGGAGGATTTCTTTCGGTTTTTACCCTCGGCTGAAGGGGGTGGTAAAAGTTGAGGAAGTGTGAGGGATGGTGATGCAAGATCTGCAATTCTCTTCACTTCGTCACATCTGTCAGAGTCTTAACTACTTGGTTGGTCTTTAGCCTTATGTCAGTAAACAACATAGATGTTTGTGCGTCTTCATTTACTTATGAAGTGCATTAGCATGATGCATCCTGATTTATTTGCAGATTCCTCATTTGAGACCTGCTGAATACAAGAGATCAAGATTATCAAGAAACCGTCGAACTGTGAACCGTGCATACGGTGGAGTATTATCTGGGGGAGCTGTCCGCGAGAGGTCTGTAACTTTCGCCATGTCTAGGGGATATTATTTTCCAGTTTTATCATCCATGCTATGCTTAGGTAAGCACATCCTGATTATGATATGTTATGCAGGATCATCCGTGCCTTTTTGGTGGAGGAGCAAAAGATCGTGAAGAAGGTTTTGAAGATTCAGAAGACGAAGGAAAAGCTAGCCTCTAAGAGCTGAGATTGTTGTACCACAGTGCTTCGGGCACTTTGAGAGTAATTTTGGGATTTGAATTATTGACAGTAATGAGTTGTTGGATTTAAGTTTGCCTTTTCTTAGGCTGGTTGAAACATACATCTAGTGCTCCTTTCATCACTTTTCAACAAGTCTGACAATTTTGTGTTTCCGTTTAAATGGTTGCTGATGGTACTGAGAACGTCATTTTCCTCGTTTGGCATGTAATATCAGATCAGCCTGCGACATGTATGTATTATTCGAGTTTGGATGTCGTGAAGGTATTTCTGGGCTTACTCTGTTCATCATCTACTCTTATGGTGAAGGATAAACGTTCCAAAATGGGGTAGAAGTTGGGTGAGTGAGCAGAATCTGTGGATTAATTCGATTCATTGTTCTGGGACCCAACTCTGAGCACATCAATCGAGATTTGCCATTTCTTCAATTCCAATTTAAAGCAAACTGGGTCAGTCCGATGGGGTTTAAGAGCAAATTAGGATACTGGGTGAATCCTCTAGTTACTCCTTGCTCTCTGGATATCTGTTTACTGCGTGGGTTTGATTTGGCTTGTATCGAGGGTGGCACTTACGCCGGCTTTATTAAATTTGCATCCTGTGATGCGGCGCCAACTAAATTGTCAAATAAGCTAATGGGTCAGGTTTAAACCAAGGACTTCGTGCCTAGTATGGGGCTTCTGTGGGAGCATCTACAGGGAGCGGCTACTCAGTTGCTAATGCTATTCGTTTCTTCACCATTATAATCTCTTAAAATCTAGCTAAAGCCAAGTTTGGATATCGAGGTTTTGCACGACTTTTTCATGGATTCTTGTAAGATCACTGTGGAAGCGTTCTTTCCACATATGGAGATTAGAGCAGAGACTCGAGAAATACTTGTTGCTGAGATGCACGAAATAATCCCGTTATGCTTCTGAAAAGAAAACTTTCCGCTTAGATGAAAGTATGCAATTGGAAGCCGGATCAAAAGATATCAAATCGGAAAGTCTGCCGTATAAAGTTTCTAGTTTCTTACCCATAAGTCCTGTGGTCCCTTAGTATTTATGTTTGATTTACCAGTTTTTAGGCGGAGTTGTTGATTTTTTGTACGAATACCCCTTTCCAATTTGCATGCTGCAGAACGGTCAATTTCTTCAATTCATGAACTAGGCCTTTAGCCTTTAGACCCCAAAAAAGAAGAAGGCGGCCTTTTGCAGTTGGCGGGACGCCACGCTTGGTACTGAACGGAGACCCCAAGCGAATCCCAGTTTCAATTTGGATTGAATGCCTGTTCGATTCCTCCAGCAAAAGCACACCTGATGACTTTCTTCTCTCGAACGAATATTTTGACAATTTCACTGTAGTATCCTTGGATTTCCACGTTGTCTTTTTTTTATCGCTCCTATGGATGTCACTCATTCCATCGTGTTACCTTCGGAAGTTGATTTATCTCGTTTCATTAAGGATCTAGAATGTGGCAAGAAATGCCTGTACTCAGCATTGGTCTTTGAGAAGCATGCCCATCTGCTTTGCCGGCGCGCCATTGGCAATGACTCAGGTGCATTTTTGTCATCAGGGAGGAAAAACAAAAGTGAACCGTCGAATTCCGCTTACCACAAGTGATCGAACCATTTGATAGCTGCTCCACATCATACTTTCTTATGCCTCTTCTCTAGACTCTTTGACCATGATTTCTCAGCTGGATCGAGCAGTTCTGTTCTCCCAATTTTCACCGACGCTTGCCTCTTTTTCAATATGATAACATATTTTCTTTCCCATGGCAATTTATCCTAGCCGTACTTTGGCCAAAGAAAAAACATAATTCTTCTAGTTGTATGGTAAAAGGGGCAAAGCCATAGGACAATCCTTCTTTCTCATAAGGTTGGAAGAACTGCGAGTCAAGAGCCAGGGATCAAAACGAAAGGATAAAATTACATACGCCAGCTGAAGTTCACTTCACCACAGAATATAAGCACAAACCTCGTCTCTACCTTAAGAATGACAAAATCGATAAAAGAAAGGCAACCTTGTCGCCGTAAAATGGCCTTTGCACTGTTGCTACTACGAAGATTATCAAGACAGTACAGTCTTCTACTTACCAAGGGAGAGACAAGAAGCCGAATTAAAATGAGCTTTTCCCTGTCCAGGAAATAGAAGAAAAAATTAAAAGAATCCATCCTGTTCACTTCAAAGGGAAGCCATTTCATCTAATCAGTGAACCGACTCATATGATGATTCATGAGTAAACCCTCCTTGAACAGGAGATTCACTCTCAAGTCACCAAGCCTTGCTCGCTCTCAACAGCTTACATACGGGCAATCAATACATTTGATCTGAGCAAGTGAAGGAGGACTAATTTCTTCTGGTCTCAACGTCACCCGAGAGCACTTCATGTAGATCTGACTACAAGGATCCAATATTTCCTGCAGAAACTGTTCAAGAACCACCACCTTCAGGCAAGAACAGATAAACTAAAGTTTGCTAGGAATCTCTACTTTCACAACCCCATTCCACCTTTTTTTTACTCCTTCAATTTCCATCATTTCATTGGAGGTCCTTGCTACATCTTTACTAAAATTGACAGAGACTAATTGTTTGAAAGAAATGCCTGCTATACCAGAATGAACCAGTCTTACCATCTGATTGGTGAAAGAAAGATAACTTGTGAATTACACAACTGACTAGGCAGCAAATCAACCAGTGCTTAAAAAAAAAAAAAAAAAAGCAAAAGCTGATGCAGATCCATGAACTCCATGAAGAATTACCATAAATCATACACTCAACTCACCAGACAAGATTTTGGAGATCCCTTGGTGAACCAACATATTGGCTTTGAAATCAATTCCAGTTGATGATTCACTCTAGAATGACGAGTGTCTCTTCATCCAACCACAAATTCAAAATAGGGCGATGAGCCAGGTAACATTTGGTAGACCTGCCATCACAAACCAGACATATTAACTCTTAAAACCTGGAACAGCTCTATTATGAGAATACTAATAGTGGTCCTACTCCATTGTTTATCAAAATTCAATTGCAATTCCAACAGAGTGGAGGGGTGGATGCACAGATCCATGAAGATTTTCATTTCGAAGTAAATTCTGGGAGCTTGACAAAGTCATATACTCCGAAGGTGGAAACACGACGATGACAGGTTTGCATAAGTTGGATCTACCTTACCAGGTAAAAACACCAGGAAACTCAAGGTGATGCTGGAACAGGAAGCTCCCTGTGATGGAATAGTTTCGCTATCGCTCTGCGCTCACAATCCTGGAGAAAAGATATTTAGTAATAAGATTAAGGTAGTCCAACTTATTATGTGCATGAGTTTCAATTGATACAATAGTCAGCATTTGTTGGTGGAACTTTGGGCTGATTATGCCATTACACAGGACAACTACATTGCACAAAATTCCTCACCATCCTATACCAACCATTGACCCCTAAACACTGTATGCTCGTTGATGCAATTATAGATCAAGATAAAAGGAAGCCCTAGACACAGACACGCTGCACACTACTTAGCGTCATTATTTTTCTCCCAGTTATTGCCATATAGCTATCTGTCTCTTCATGCAGCTAACTTTAGCTGGAACCAGTGTAGTGGTTACATCAACTCAATGATGTCCAAGTGGTGCCATAGTAGCGTTAAGACAGATTTTGGAAGTCACTATGGGCATTAGATGAATTTCGTCTACCAAATTGCCAGATTCAAAAATTTTGCAGCCCCAGGAAATACCAAGGTGCTCCACAGCTCCCACAGATGGTCAAGAAGCTGCATATTTACAATCCTGGATCAAAGGATCCAAGGGTCATTTAAGGACAGTAGAACCATGACTCCTTATTTCCTAAAGTCAGTAGGAGATCTTGGAAAGTAGCATCATTTCAGCTTGCAATGTTTTCCAACAGTATGAACAGAAGCATTGCTGTTAATCAGGTGTATCACAAGAAACCAATCATCTGATAAAGAAGGGATTTTGAGCTACAATGACTAGTGGTAGGGAATTATATGCTTGAAAAGGAAAGAAAAGAATAATCTCGAATTGCTAGCCACATACTACTTCCAAGTACATAATAGTAACTCAGACAAGTGCAAAGGAATAAGAGAAGATATGCATCACCTTGAACATATGTAAATGGAACTGTCTGTCGGGATTTAATCTCCTCAATTTGAGGTAAGTGTATGCAAAGCTTAGTTGATCACGCGACGTGAATCGATCAACCTCATTGAACCAAAGACATGAAAATAAGTTCGACATTGGTGTATGGGCCCGCACAATGAAGGAGCCTTCAGGCACATCTGTAAAATAGAGGCATAAATATTGTGAGAATCAAGGGAAATGGTGAATGCAAATGTCAAAATCGGAAAACTGGAATTGCACGCACAACTAGGAAGAGGAGTATTTGGGTCAGCAGGATCAAACTTGGTGAGGCCATCAGACTGGTAAAACAGAAACTGCTCATCGATGGCCGTGTGATTGTACTTGTTCAGGCGTTTGTTTTGGAGTACCTCCTCCCAGACACAGTGACGATCATAGTGGTTTGAAATGGCAAATTCTGACCTCGTTCGCCACAAAACGTACTCGATGATAAGCACTGGATCAGTATTCAGACGCATTTTGCTGTCAAGCCATATTGAATACCTAGTAAAAAAGAGGAGGAAAATGCAATTACAAGGTCACAATTTAGACGAACCGATAGATTCCTCCAGCAGAGAACACTTGAATAAATAATCTATATTACCTTGAAGAAGGGAAGAGCCGATGAGACAGAAGTTTTGGCACTTTTCCAGTTCGACGCATGTCTTTGTATGGTAGGTTCTTGACGACAACTATTTTCCATAACCCAATATGACCTCTATCATCAGGAATATTCCCTTCTGATGACAGAGTTGATAGTGTCTCCTCATCCACAAACATAACAAAGCAGACGTTTTTCTTGGAATACTCAGTGATCTGCAATACATGTGTGTTACATAAGATCACTTGGAAGATAGCAAGCATCTTAGATTTTCCTACATACTTCCTTTAAAAATCTTAGATAGTTGAAATAAAATGGCTATTCAAATGGCAACATTGTTTAAGTGCGCAAATATCTATTCGCCTTAGACTTAAAGATCCAAAGTTTGCAAAACTCAGGCCCTAGACCTGAGTATATTTCACAATTCCTGGCGAACAGCTTCCGTTTATAAATTGAGACCTCAACATTGTGCAAAGTATGACTAGTTTTGCCTAAGTAGGAGATAGCCACTAGAATTCAGATATTTCATGGGAAAAGATCCCTAAGTAATATTGTCAGATTGCTGTCTGCGACACACGAACTTCCACGTCAGCTGGGACATTACATGAATTAAAAATATTGGATGAGGAATCCTGCCTATGCCTCATTTAATCAATGTTAACATTTACATAAGGGTAAACTTGAAGAAACACCACTGATCAGTCAAATTTTGCAGATTTAGAAATCAACTTCAGAGGGTTTTTTTTTTTTTTGGGCACTTAACTTCATAGTTAAAGAACCACTGATTTCAACAGAATGTCTTAACTAAAGTTGTTACTAAGTTTTGCTTTCTAGTATGTGGCAAAGAGAACCGATCAAGTATATGTACCCGCTTGCTTGTTGGCCGCCTCAGAAAATCAGAACTTCCGAATATGCAAGAAGACACTGCAACTTTACATGCATTCATATATAATTTGTCCTTTTCGTCCAAATCGAATCCAGTGCTTGGGAATCTTGCTGGCCCCTTGACAAAACCACAATGAAGTTTCTGGCTTCTTGCATGAAAGGATTTCTCTCTTTCACCAAGGGTCTGATGTCCACCAAATCTAGGGATGGAATTTTCCTCCTTTTCAATGTAATGCAATGAAAACTGCGTGAAATTCATGAAACTGCTGGGTTCAACTAGATTGTTGACTGAGTCTGATAAAGTTATTTCACAAGGAAGATCTGAAATATCAACATAGAAAAGATGAAGGTGTATATCTAAGTACACATAATAAGCATGTGACAGGAAAATAGGCAATGTTCATCTTTGCACAGGTTCAAATACAGTGCATTATTTAAATGAAGGCAGCTAACAAGCATCAAATCAAACTTAGGCTTGATGATGCCAATAAAGGTGAAAAAATTCCAAAGCTGCTGAGAATGAATCTGTAGATGTCAAAAGCTATTTGTTTGAGTATCTTCTGCTGTCCTTAGAACAAGCAGGGGCACAGTTTAGTTTAATATGTCTGCTAACACAAGGCAACACATACACGTCCATAATCTAATCATGTAAAGCGCGGAGTAAAGGCTGAAATAGAGGATTAAGCTATGCGAGCAATTCGCTTACGCCGCTTGCGATGCTTGGTTGTTGTTTTTTTTCCAACACCAGACACTATGCTTGCTTCCTGTACTGTGTCTGCTTCTTTTACTGTGTCTGCTTCTTTTAATGTCTCTGCTACTTTTACTGCATGGGTAGATGAAGCTCTGCCTTCCATCTTTCCTGCATGGCGTGCCATGCTAAAGTTAAGGAAATAATATGGACAGGAAAACAAGAAAAGCAACACCTATCACCCAACCCCTCTTTGATCAGGGAGGGTATCATAGTCTAATAAAATGCGACAGATGATGACTATAGGGTAGAGAGTATCTTATTTAGTGAAGAATGAAGTTCTTGCAAACTCTAGAAGCATGGCAAATGGGTACAACAGCGACAATGGAAGACAATTTTAAAGTACGTACAGTAACTGCACGAGGAGTTTCATAATAAAACATAAAGAAGCTGCCTCGAGAAACTACTTTTCAAAACACATCAGCCATGAGCACAAGGGTTCGTACGCGTAGATTGGTGCTCGCAGAATAACAAAGCTTGAAGCTAAACGCGCTACAATCAAACCAATCTGACACCAACATGGATTCAATAAATGAAACGAGTTACACGACGGTTCCTTGTGATCAGAAACTCCGGTGCAGATGTCTCACCGTGCAGGAACATGTTCAGGCCGAAAGCCACCACGCAAAACAGGAAGATAGCGACCAACAGACACGCCAAGCGCGAGAATCTCTGCTTATAAGTCCTCCTCCCTCGACGAGCAGCTCGGAGTCGATCCCTGCCTCGCCTCAACCAATGCAGGAACGCGCCAATCACACCCCTTCTCTCGACAAACATCTCACTGCCGTGCTTATCCAGACCCATTTTCGCAAACCCCTCCCGAATCACAACAACGAACTATCTCTTCTCCCTCGTGGTTTCAGCAATCGCAAACTCCTCCTCTCGGCTAACGGCTCGCTCATCGCTGTCCTCATCCACGGCCATTGTCCCTAACCTGCCGAATCACGCTCGCAAGCTTTCGCAATATTCAGCAACGCGGCGCCAGCCATTGGATTCATCACTGTCTTCGCCTCTGCTCGAGAAATCGGAGGTTCTCTGCGCACCTCGATTCTAGCTAAATCGCCGAGTGCGCGTGGAGTCGAGCTTTCGTCCAGCTAACTCGCACAAATGCAAATGAAGGCGGCGAAATCGACAACATCCGAGTCGATCACGCGATTCCCGGCGTCGACGACGAGGCTTACCCGAGCTTCATAGATCTCGCGAACGGAGTGTTCCGAAGCGGGAAAAGCGATTTGGATCCGAATTGGTTCGATTTCCCTTTCCCTTTTGTATGGAAATTGTTCTTCTGTCGGTTGGTTTCCTTCTTCCTGGTTCTTGGCGACTGAAGTGCAAGTGTCAAGAATCTGAGTGGAGCATCTAGCAAACGTACGATTTCTTCCTCTTTTGCAAATCTGGTCACGTACTTTAGCATAAATGCGATTTGCACCCCCAGATAGAAACCAAAATTCTGTTTGAGACCTATAAATAGGCCACGGATTGTAATACCGAAATCGAATAGTTGAGAAATTTGTCTTCATCTCCGTATTCTAGCGGAAGTACCAAAAGAGTTCTACACCTATTACATTAATGTCAATTCAGTCCCAAAATTTCCAATTGAACCAATTCAATCTTAACTCTTTCTGCATTGATAAAGATTCAGTCTCGCTTTCTTCCTCTATAGACAAATTAGGGCGCGCATGACAACCATTCTGTTTTAGAAATAATTTCTGGAACAGAAATAGATTTTTCTATTTCTGCCAGAAATAAAAATTTTTTGTTTTTGGTTTTAGGCCAAAATCTGTTTCTGTAACAGATTTTTGTTTCAGAAATAGAAAAACGGATTTGCGTTGCCAAACGAGTTTCTATTCCAAACCTATTTCTAGAATAGGTTTGGAATAGAAACAGAAAAATAGAAACGTTGTCATGCGCGCCTTTAATGCCCTTCGCAGAGGGCCTCACCGCGTACCATATCTTCCTCTTCATATCAACTCGGAGATTATCGAAAGCAAGCCTCGCCTGCTTTTCTCGGACGGTGTCATTGCATCTCGATGCCGTGTACTCGAAAGCTAATTTCAACAGTACTGGCTTTCCAATGGGTCATGGGCCATGGCAACATCTATCCGAAGACCTTTGCAAACCAGCGTGGTTCTTGCATCTTTCTTATGAACTCAAAGTCAGTGTCTTCGCAATTAAGGGGGCGTGTTAAAACATATCGCGCGGACATAACCATAAGCCACCAAGGCATCGTATATTTATAAAAATTTCGAGACATTTTAGAGTTATATATATATAAATAGAGCCCCCCCTCTATGTTTTATTCTCTACTTGTGTTTTTTCCACTTCTTTTTATAATATTAACACACGTGGACACAAATTCGCACGCGTATAAACGTCGCCAGTAATTTAGTGAAATGCACACGTGGCTTGCGTTAGAAAAAATCTTATATCGAAAAATTTGTATGACGCAGCTACTAATACACAAATAGCTTTAATTTTTTCGGTGAAAATAAATCCAACTAAATATGTAATCAGGGGCTTAGACTTTAGCTTCTTTTTTACGATCTCCTTATGCGAAGCTATGGGATTCTATTACGCACTCTTAATAAATCATATGAGAGCCAATGGTCAATTAGCGGATCCCTGATTTATTTCGTTGTTTAGTGACTATCAAAAGAAGCAAACCTAACGCTGAGCTCACATATGAAGGGAAAATTATCGAGATGCACATATGCGATGTGTTAAAAAAGTATTGCATCAAAAATTTAATTTGGTGTAAAACAATTAATATGCTTCAGTGACTTAAACTTTGAATGGAGACGGGTCTAACTGAATATGTTGACAGATTCAAACTTGAGCTCCCTCTTGATAACCTCCCAAGCGAATGTATCAAATTTCTACCATGTGTACATAATTCAACTCCAAAAATGGCTACATGACCTTTCCGACCACGTCAAACTGACGCCGCAAGACAGTAGCTTTCATAGTCTTAAACATGGGAGGTTGCTGCCTCCAGCGACAATCGTAAATTGTTCAGTATACTTTTCTTATAAGAACTATAGTTTTGAAAAGCAGGTTATGACTTATGCAATGTGTTTGATAAACTCCTCGCGGTTACAGTACTCTCAAGGCGGCAATAACTCGTTAATAGGCATGTGCCCTGCTGATAAAGAGATTTGGAGGTGGAGAAGCTAGTATCACAAGTATAGAGTTTGACTTTTGCGCATTGCAGAGGCAGAATTGACGAAAAATAGACGAGAAAAACACAAACACAAAACGCGAGGATTTACGTGGTTCTATTAAGGTGATCCACATCCACAAACGAGGTAAAACAAGATTCCACTATTGATCAAAAATTACAAATTTTATGGGGTCTATTACATAAACATCAACCTTAAAAAGAACAAAATTTCCCACAATATAAATAGAGCTCCCAAAAAATTTTCCCTTAATTGGGCCTATTGGCTCAACCCTCAATATCACAAACAAATCTCCATCTTTTTTTTTTCTCTCTTCTTTTTCACTTTTTGGCAACACAAATAATATGTTATGTGAACCGGATCGAGTACAAAAAATTCAAAACATATTTAACAAGAATAAATATCAAAGGGAGGAGAGAGATAGGACGTACAAAAAACACACGACGCTACTACCCCACGGTTGCATCTACACCAAACAAATTTAGTTGCTTGATTTTTAACTCCATTCAATACTCTTTATGCCATTTAGGGCGCGTTTATTTGAGAGATAAGGATTTTCCCGCAAATTAGTTTTTTGGACCTTCACTCGTTTAGCTTGCTAAAAACGATTAGTCAATGGAAAAAATATTTATCACCAGAGAAAATATGCATGCTTAAATTTAGGAAAATATTTTCCTAACCTTAAACGAAAATAAAATTTTCTTGAAAATCATTTTCTGGAAACATTTTTTCTCTACAATGAATGTTATTAAAAAAAAACGTGCCACTAGGTTTCGTTCGTTTCGCAGAAAATGAATGAGACGAGAAAATATTTCCTAAAAAGCGATCGATGTATGGATTGAAATACAATCGATCGCTTTTTAGGAAATATTTTCTCGTCTCATTCATTTTCTGCGAAACGAACGAAACCTAGTGGCACGTTTTTTTTTAATAACATTCATTGTAGAGAAAAAATGTTTCCAGAAAATGATTTTCAAGAAAATTTTATTTTCGTTTAAGGTTAGGAAAATATTTTCCTAAATTTAAGCATGCATATTTTCTCTGGTGATAAATATTTTTCCATTGACTAATCGTTTTAGCAAGCTAAACGAGTGAAGGTCCAAAAAACTAATTTGCGGGAAAATCCTTATCTCTCAAATAAACGCGCCCTAAATGGCATAAAGAGTATTGAATGGAGTTAAAAATCAAGCAACTAAATTTGTTTGGTGTAGATGCAACCGTGGGGTAGTAGCGTCGTGTGTTTTTTGTACGTCCTATCTCTCTCCTCCCTTGATATTTATTCTTGTTAAATATGTTTTGAATTTTTTGTACTCGATCCGGTTCACATAACATATTATTTGTGTTGCCAAAAAGTGAAAAAGAAGAGAGAAAAAAAAAAAGATGGAGATTTGTTTGTGATATTGAGGGTTGAGCCAATAGGCCCAATTAAGGGAAAATTTTTTGGGAGCTCTATTTATATTGTGGGAAATTTTGTTCTTTTTAAGGTTGATGTTTATGTAATAGACCCCATAAAATTTGTAATTTTTGATCAATAGTGGAATCTTGTTTTACCTCGTTTGTGGATGTGGATCACCTTAATAGAACCACGTAAATCCTCGCGTTTTGTGTTTGTGTTTTTCTCGTCTATTTTTCGTCAATTCTGCCTCTGCAATGCGCAAAAGTCAAACTCTATACTTGTGATACTAGCTTCTCCACCTCCAAATCTCTTTATCAGCAGGGCACATGCCTATTAACGAGTTATTGCCGCCTTGAGAGTACTGTAACCGCGAGGAGTTTATCAAACACATTGCATAAGTCATAACCTGCTTTTCAAAACTATAGTTCTTATAAGAAAAGTATACTGAACAATTTACGATTGTCGCTGGAGGCAGCAACCTCCCATGTTTAAGACTATGAAAGCTACTGTCTTGCGGCGTCAGTTTGACGTGGTCGGAAAGGTCATGTAGCCATTTTTGGAGTTGAATTATGTACACATGGTAGAAATTTGATACATTCGCTTGGGAGGTTATCAAGAGGGAGCTCAAGTTTGAATCTGTCAACATATTCAGTTAGACCCGTCTCCATTCAAAAGTTTAAGTCACTGAAGCATATTAATTGTTTTACACCAAATTAAATTTTTGATGCAATACTTTTTTAACACATCGCATATGTGCATCTCGATAATTTTCCCTTCATATGTGAGCTCAGCGTTAGGTTTGCTTCTTTTGATAGTCACTAAACAACGAAATAAATCAGGGATCCGCTAATTGACCATTGGCTCTCATATGATTTATTAAGAGTGCGTAATAGAATCCCATAGCTTCGCATAAGGAGATCGTAAAAAAGAAGCTAAAGTCTAAGCCCCTGATTACATATTTAGTTGGATTTATTTTCACCGAAAAAATTAAAGCTATTTGTGTATTAGTAGCTGCGTCATACAAATTTTTCGATATAAGATTTTTTCTAACGCAAGCCACGTGTGCATTTCACTAAATTACTGGCGACGTTTATACGCGTGCGAATTTGTGTCCACGTGTGTTAATATTATAAAAAGAAGTGGAAAAAACACAAGTAGAGAATAAAACATAGAGGGGGGGCTCTATTTATATATATATAACTCTAAAATGTCTCGAAATTTTTATAAATATACGATGCCTTGGTGGCTTATGGTTATGTCCGCGCGATATGTTTAACACGCCCCCTTAATTGCGAAGACACTGACTTTGAGTTCATAAGAAAGATGCAAGAACCACGCTGGTTTGCAAAGGTCTTCGGATAGATGTTGCCATGGCCCATGACCCATTGGAAAGCCAGTACTGTTGAAATTAGCTTTCGAGTACACGGCATCGAGATGCAATGACACCGTCCGAGAAAAGCAGGCGAGGCTTGCTTTCGATAATCTCCGAGTTGATATGAAGAGGAAGATATGGTACGCGGTGAGGCCCTCTGCGAAGGGCATTAAAGGCGCGCATGACAACGTTTCTATTTTTCTGTTTCTATTCCAAACCTATTCTAGAAATAGGTTTGGAATAGAAACTCGTTTGGCAACGCAAATCCGTTTTTCTATTTCTGAAACAAAAATCTGTTACAGAAACAGATTTTGGCCTAAAACCAAAAACAAAAAATTTTTATTTCTGGCAGAAATAGAAAAATCTATTTCTGTTCCAGAAATTATTTCTAAAACAGAATGGTTGTCATGCGCGCCCTAATTTGTCTATAGAGGAAGAAAGCGAGACTGAATCTTTATCAATGCAGAAAGAGTTAAGATTGAATTGGTTCAATTGGAAATTTTGGGACTGAATTGACATTAATGTAATAGGTGTAGAACTCTTTTGGTACTTCCGCTAGAATACGGAGATGAAGACAAATTTCTCAACTATTCGATTTCGGTATTACAATCCGTGGCCTATTTATAGGTCTCAAACAGAATTTTGGTTTCTATCTGGGGGTGCAAATCGCATTTATGCTAAAGTACGTGACCAGATTTGCAAAAGAGGAAGAAATCGTACGTTTGCTAGATGCTCCACTCAGATTCTTGACACTTGCACTTCAGTCGCCAAGAACCAGGAAGAAGGAAACCAACCGACAGAAGAACAATTTCCATACAAAAGGGAAAGGGAAATCGAACCAATTCGGATCCAAATCGCTTTTCCCGCTTCGGAACACTCCGTTCGCGAGATCTATGAAGCTCGGGTAAGCCTCGTCGTCGACGCCGGGAATCGCGTGATCGACTCGGATGTTGTCGATTTCGCCGCCTTCATTTGCATTTGTGCGAGTTAGCTGGACGAAAGCTCGACTCCACGCGCACTCGGCGATTTAGCTAGAATCGAGGTGCGCAGAGAACCTCCGATTTCTCGAGCAGAGGCGAAGACAGTGATGAATCCAATGGCTGGCGCCGCGTTGCTGAATATTGCGAAAGCTTGCGAGCGTGATTCGGCAGGTTAGGGACAATGGCCGTGGATGAGGACAGCGATGAGCGAGCCGTTAGCCGAGAGGAGGAGTTTGCGATTGCTGAAACCACGAGGGAGAAGAGATAGTTCGTTGTTGTGATTCGGGAGGGGTTTGCGAAAATGGGTCTGGATAAGCACGGCAGTGAGATGTTTGTCGAGAGAAGGGGTGTGATTGGCGCGTTCCTGCATTGGTTGAGGCGAGGCAGGGATCGACTCCGAGCTGCTCGTCGAGGGAGGAGGACTTATAAGCAGAGATTCTCGCGCTTGGCGTGTCTGTTGGTCGCTATCTTCCTGTTTTGCGTGGTGGCTTTCGGCCTGAACATGTTCCTGCACGGTGAGACATCTGCACCGGAGTTTCTGATCACAAGGAACCGTCGTGTAACTCGTTTCATTTATTGAATCCATGTTGGTGTCAGATTGGTTTGATTGTAGCGCGTTTAGCTTCAAGCTTTGTTATTCTGCGAGCACCAATCTACGCGTACGAACCCTTGTGCTCATGGCTGATGTGTTTTGAAAAGTAGTTTCGCGAGGCAGCTTCTCTATATTTTATTATGAAAGTCCTCGTGTAGTTACTGTACGTACTTTAAAATTGTCTTCCATTGTCGCTGTTGTTCCCATTTGCCATGCTTCTAGAGTTTGCAAGAACTTCATTCTTCACTAAATAAGATACTCTCTACCCTATAGTCATCATCTGTCGCATTTTATTAGACTATGATACCCTCCCTGGTCAAAGAGGGGTTGGGTGATAGGTTTTGCTTTTCTTGTTTTCCTGTCCATATTTTTTCCTTAACTTTAGCATGGCACGCAATGCAGGAAAGATGGAAGGCAGAGCTTCATCTACCCATGCACTAAAAGTAGCAGAGACATTAAAAGAAGCAGACACAGTAAAAGAAGCAGACACAGTACAGGAAGCAAGCATAGTGTCTGGTGTTGGAAAAAAAACAACAACCAAGCATCGCAAGCGGCGTAAGCGAATTGCTCGCATAGCTTAATCCTCTATTTCAGCCTTTACTCCGCGCTTTGCATGATTAGATTATGGACGTGTATGTGTTGCCTTGTGTTAGCAGACATATTAAACTAAACTGTGCCCCTGCTCGTTCTAAGGAAAGCAGAAGATACTCAAACAAATAGCTTTTGACATCTACAGATTCATTCTCAGCAGCTTTGGAATTTTTTCACCTTTATTGGCATCATCAAGCCTAAGTTTGATTTGATGCTTGTTAGCTGCCTTCATTTAAATAATGCACTGTATTTGAACCTGTGCAAAGATGAACATTGCCTATTTTCCTGTCACATGCTTATTATGTGTACTTAGATATACACCTTCATCTTTTCTATGTTGATATTTCAGATCTTCCTTGTGAAATAACTTTATCAGACTCAGTCAACAATCTAGTTGAACCCAGCAGTTTCATGAATTTCACGCAGTTTTCACTGCATTACATTGAAAAGGAGGAAAATTCCATCCCTAGATTTGGTGGACATCAGACCCTTGGTGAAAGAGAGAAATCCTTTCATGCAAGAAGCCAGAAACTTCATTGTGGTTTTGTCAAGGGGCCAGCAAGATTCCCGAGCACTGGATTCGATTTGGACGAAAAGGACAAATTGTATATGAATGCATGTAAAGTTGTGGTGTCTTCTTGCATATTCGGAAGTTCTGATTTTCTGAGGCGGCCAACAAGCAAGCGGGTACATATACTCGATCGATTCTCTTTGCCACATACTAGAAAGCAAAACTTAGTAACAACTTTAGTTAAGACATTCTGTTGAAATCAGTGGTTCTTTAACTATGAAGTTAAGTGCCCAAAAAAAAAACCCTCTGAAGTTGATTTCTAAATCTGCAAAATTTGACTGATCAGTGGTGTTTCTTCAAGTTTACCCTTATGTAAATGTTAACATTGATTAAATGAGGCATAGGCAGGATTCCTCATCCAATATTTTTAATTCATGTAATGTCCCAGCTGACGTGGAAGTTCGTGTGTCGCAGACAGCAATCTGACAATATTACTTAGGGATCTTTTCCCATGAAATATCTGAATTCTAGTGGCTATCTCCTACTTAGGCAAAACTAGTCATACTTTGCACAATGTTGAGGTCTCAATCTATAAATGGAAGCTGTTCACCAGGAATTGTGAAATATATTCAGGTCTAGGGCCTGAGTTTTGCAAACTTTGGATCTTTAAGTCAAAAGCGAATAGATATTTGCGCACTTAAACAATGTTGCCATTTGAATAGCCAATTTATTTAAACTATCTAAGATTTTTAAAGGAAGTATGTAGGAAAATCTAAGATGCTTGCTATCTTCCAAGTGATCTTATGTAACACACATGTATTGCAGATCACCGAGTATTCCAAGAAAAACGTCTGCTTTGTTATGTTTGTGGATGAGGAGACACTATCAACTCTGTCATCAGAAGGGAATATTCCTGATGATAGGGGTCATATTGGGTTATGGAAAATAGTTGTCGTCAAGAACCTACCATACAAAGACATGCGTCGAACTGGAAAAGTGCCAAAACTTCTGTCTCATCGGCTCTTCCCTTCTTCAAGGTAATATAGATTATTTATTCAAGTGTTCTCTGCTGGAGGAATCTATCGGTTCGTCTAAATTGTGACCTTGTAATTGCAATTTCCTCCTCTTTTTTACTAGGTATTCAATATGGCTTGACAGCAAAATGCGTCTGAATACTGATCCAGTGCTTATCATCGAGTACGTTTTGTGGCGAACGAGGTCAGAATTTGCCATTTCAAACCACTATGATCGTCACTGTGTCTGGGAGGAGGTACTCCAAAACAAACGCCTGAACAAGTACAATCACACGGCCATCGATGAGCAGTTTCTGTTTTACCAGTCTGATGGCCTCACCAAGTTTGATCCTGCTGACCCAAATACTCCTCTTCCTAGTTGTGCGTGCAATTCCAGTTTTCCGATTTTGACATTTGCATTCACCATTTCCCTTGATTCTCACAATATTTATGCCTCTATTTTACAGATGTGCCTGAAGGCTCCTTCATTGTGCGGGCCCATACACCAATGTCGAACTTATTTTCATGTCTTTGGTTCAATGAGGTTGATCGATTCACGTCGCGTGATCAACTAAGCTTTGCATACACTTACCTCAAATTGAGGAGATTAAATCCCGACAGACAGTTCATTTACATATGTTCAAGGTGATGCATATCTTCTCTTATTCCTTTGCACTTGTCTGAGTTACTATTATGTACTTGGAAGTAGTATGTGGCTAGCAATTCGAGATTATTCTTTTCTTTCCTTTTCAAGCATATAATTCCCTACCACTAGTCATTGTAGCTCAAAATCCCTTCTTTATCAGATGATTGGTTTCTTGTGATACACCTGATTAACAGCAATGCTTCTGTTCATACTGTTGGAAAACATTGCAAGCTGAAATGATGCTACTTTCCAAGATCTCCTACTGACTTTAGGAAATAAGGAGTCATGGTTCTACTGTCCTTAAATGACCCTTGGATCCTTTGATCCAGGATTGTAAATATGCAGCTTCTTGACCATCTGTGGGAGCAGTGGAGCACCTTGGTATTTCCTGGGGCTGCAAAATTTTTGGAATCTGGCAATTTGGTAGACGAAATTCATCTAATGCCCATAGTGACTTCCAAAATCTGTCTTAACGCTACTATGGCACCACTTGGACATCATTGAGTTGATGTAACCACTACACTGGTTCCAGCTACTTTCACGGTTCTGCTTCACAAAGTTAGCTGCATGAAGAGACAGATAGCTATATGGCAATAACTGGGAGAAAAATAATGACGCTAAGTAGTGTGCGGCGTGTCTGTGTCTAGGGCTTCCTTTTATCTTGATCTATAATTGCATCAACGAGCATACAGTGTTTAGGGGTCAATGGTTGGTATAGGATGGTGAGGAATTTTGTGCAATGTAGTTGTCCTGTGTAATGGCATAATCAGCCCAAAGTTCCACCAACAAATGCTGACTATTGTATCAATTGAAACTCATGCACATAATAAGTTGGACTACCTTAATCTTATTACTAAATATCTTTTCTCCAGGATTGTGAGCGCAGAGCGATAGCGAAACTATTCCATCACAGGGAGCTTCCTGTTCCAGCATCACCTTGAGTTTCCTGGTGTTTTTACCTGGTAAGGTAGATCCAACTTATGCAAACCTGTCATCGTCGTGTTTCCACCTTCGGAGTATATGACTTTGTCAAGCTCCCAGAATTTACTTCGAAATGAAAATCTTCATGGATCTGTGCATCCACCCCTCCACTCTGTTGGAATTGCAATTGAATTTTGATAAACAATGGAGTAGGACCACTATTAGTATTCTCATAATAGAGCTGTTCCAGGTTTGAAGAGTTAATATGTCTGGTTTGTGATGGCAGGTCTACCAAATGTTACCTGGCTCATCGCCCTATTTTGAATTTGTGGTTGGATGAAGAGACACTCGTCATTCTAGAGTGAATCATCAACTGGAATTGATTTCAAAGCCAATATGTTGGTTCACCAAGGGATCTCCAAAATCTTGTCTGGTGAGTTGAGTGTATGATTTATGGTAATTCTTCATGGAGTTCATGGATCTGCATCAGCTTTTGCTTTTTTTTTTTTTTTTTTAAGCACTGGTTGATTTGCTGCCTAGTCAGTTGTGTAATTCACAAGTTATCTTTCTTTCACCAATCAGATGGTAAGACTGGTTCATTCTGGTATAGCAGGCATTTCTTTCAAACAATTAGTCTCTGTCAATTTTAGTAAAGATGTAGCAAGGACCTCCAATGAAATGATGGAAATTGAAGGAGTAAAAAAAAAGGTGGAATGGGGTTGTGAAAGTAGAGATTCCTAGCAAACTTTAGTTTATCTGTTCTTGCCTGAAGGTGGTGGTTCTTGAACAGTTTCTGCAGGAAATATTGGATCCTTGTAGTCAGATCTACATGAAGTGCTCTCGGGTGACGTTGAGACCAGAAGAAATTAGTCCTCCTTCACTCGCTCAGATCAAATGTATTGATTGCCCGTATGTAAGCTGTTGAGAGTGAGCAAGGCTAGGTGACTTGAGAGTGAATCTCCCGTTCAAGGAGGGTTTACTCATGAATCATCATATGAGTCGGTTCACTGATTAGATGAAATGGCTTCCCTTTGAAGTGAACAGGATGGCTTCTTTTAATTTTTTCTTCTATTTCCTGGACAGGCAAAAGCTCATTTTAATTCGGCTTCTTGTCTCTCCCTTGGTAAGTAGAAGAGTGTACTGTCTTGATAATCTTCGTAGTAGCAACAGTGCAAAGGCCATTTTACGGCGATAAGGTTGCCTTTCTTTTATCGATTTTGTCATTCTTAAGGCAGGGACGAGGTTTGTGCTTATATTCTGTGGTGAAGTGGACTTCAGCTGGCGTATGTAATTTTATCCTTTCGTTTTGATCCCTGGCTTTTGACTCGCAGTTCTTCCAACCTTATGAGAAAGAAGGATTGTCCTATGGCTTAGCCCCTTTTACCATACAACTAGAAGAATTATGTTTTTTCTTTGGCCAAAGTACGGCTAGGATAAATTGCCATGGGAAAGAAAATATGTTATCATATTGAAAAAGAGGCAAGCGTCGGTGAAAATTGGGAGAACAGAACTGCTCGATCCAGCTGAGAAATCATGGTCAAAGAGTCTAGAGAAGAGGCATAAGAAAGTATGATGTGGAGCAGCTATCAAATGGTTCGATCACTTGTGGTAAGCGGAATTCGACGGTTCACTTTTGTTTTTCCTCCCTGATGACAAAAATGCACCTGAGTCATTGCCAATGGCGCGCCGGCAAAGCAGATGGGCATGCTTCTCAAAGACCAATGCTGAGTACAGGCATTTCTTGCCACATTCTAGATCCTTAATGAAACGAGATAAATCAACTTCCGAAGGTAACACGATGGAATGAGTGACATCCATAGGAGCGATAAAAAAAGACAACGTGGAAATCCAAGGATACTACAGTGAAATTGTCAAAATATTCGTTCGAGAGAAGAAAGTCATCAGGTGTGCTTTTGCTGGAGGAATCGAACAGGCATTCAATCCAAATTGAAACTGGGATTCGCTTGGGGTCTCCGTTCAGTACC
>JAGVVM010008338.1:0-14608 GCA_019149425.1 Psidium friedrichsthalianum | reverse complement strand
GTTTGGCCGTGCCGGTGAGAGTCTGCGATATCGCTCGCTGCGAGAAGGAAGACGGCCGCTGGAGGCTCTTGGGAGTCTCCGGCTCATGGTCGCTGGCGCTGCTGGTCGATGTTTCGCTCGTGGCCGGCACAGATGGCCGCTTGGTGGACGTGGTCCTGGTTCTCAACTCGGACATCTTGGAGGGGGATCCGCGATGGACAGCAGAGGGGACCGGGACCGGGCGGTTGCGCGGTTCGGCGACGGCGGCGGATGAGATCGTGAGGAGAAGTTTGGCGGATGGAAGAAAAATGGGGGTTAAGCGTGTGGGATTGTGAAATGGACGTGGGGGAGACAAGTCTCTTATAGATAAGGATGGTTAGGCGCCATGCGAGCTTACGTCTGAAGATGGGGAGGAAGAAGATGATGCTTCCACGGAGTTTCGTGGAAGAGTATCTTACGCGGGGACCACGATAATGGTCCTTAAAGTCCAAACTAATCGTACACATGTGCGTGAAGTTATGTAGTTGTTCTTTTTTTTTTTTTTTTGGTCGGAAATGTAGTTGTTCAAATGTAGTAGTTAGGAGAGGCTGCTCCGTTTGACTTTTCTCGATTATTTTACTTCGTCCAAGGTTTACTCTTGACTTTTTCTTGGTCGAAGTCTGGCTCTTGACTTTAGGAACAAGTAATGATGTGGGCCTCTTTAGGGCCCATCACTTAATCTTCCCTAGCCCAGCCCGCCATCCTCTTTGAGGCGACGTCGTTTCACTTAATTGACGGCCGTGTCCCGTCTCTCTCTCTCTGAGAGTGTCTCTCTCTCTCTCAAAGAACACGAACCTCCTTGGGGGATTTGCTCGAGCTTTGTGTAATCTATTGTGCAGATTTCTGAGTAAGATTGAAGTTGATCTTCTGTCGTCGATTTTCAGTTTTGGCTGTTTAATGCGATTGTTATTTTACCCGTTTCTTCGCGGACCCACCATTCGAGGTTTCCGATGATTTATCCCGGAAGCAATTGGGGGATTCCCATGAACCAAAACACATCTTTTCGTTCGGCTTCGCGTTCTCGTTCTTGCTCTCAGTTCCATCCTCCATCGTATGCACACCAAAGTTCTGACCTTTTCCAGTTTAGTTAGGTTATTCTTCTTCTTCTGGTCCTTTCTTTAAGTGGTGGCGTTTTCTGTTCGCCTTTCTGTTTCAGTACTGCAATGTCTGCAGGGCAGCTTTTGAAATATGCTTCATGCTTTTGATTATGCTGTCTTGTGTTGGCGAAATCGTTGATGGGCGACCTCTGGCTTTGCGTGTAGTCATAATTCAGTTGAAGCAGCATATAAAGAAAGGGAAAGGGCAGCAGTGATACCTGAATCCTCTTTGCTTGATTGCTTGTTGGAGCTTTTACGAAGCTCGTAGATCCCTATAACATGAAGCGCAAGCGTGGACACAAGAAAGGCAAACCGAAGAGCTCTGTCGCAGTGGCTGCAACTGAGACGTCCAAGCCTAATGAATGTAATCTCGGCATGGAGGGTGTCGATCCCAAGGGACATGAGTCCGAAATGGAAGCCGATACACCTTCTTCGTCAGGGACCGATCAGCCGTGTAATGTTGCAAATATTAATCCAGACGGGTCCATGATAGGACAACAGGGAGATCGGTGGGGCATGTCAAAGTCAAGCTCAAGACTTCAAAAAATTTGGAATCGCGAGGCGCTTCTTCGGATGCACCCTCTCGCAGTGATACTGACAAGAGCAGCCAGCAGGGCTTAGAGAAACAGGGTACAGTCTCTGAGAAAATGGATGACAGTGCCAACTCTTTTCCCGAAACAATGGCTGCTTTTCCTGCTAATCCTGCAAAGAAAGCTGGGAGCATCAAAATTAAGACGACAAGGGCGATAGTTTCTTCTCGCAGTCAGACAAGTAATACTGATGCAGTAGTAGGGGAAGCCGAGAGTTCACATCAAAAGGAGTCAAGAGCCCCGTATCAAAGCTCTCGCTACAATAAGGAGGAGTTGGATGCTGCGTTGATGGTAACAGATGGTCGAGGGACCTGCAGAATTTTTAAGATATCCAAATTGTGGATTTTATTTTAGTTTTTGTGGGATAGAGGGGGGTAGTGTTTTTTCTTTCTGGATTTGATTTTGGTGCAGAAATGTTTTTCAGGTCATTAAGAAGGTAATGAAAATGGATGCCGCGGAACCTTTCAACATTCCTGTGGATCCTGTTGCTTTGCAAATACCTGTAAGTACTATTTGCACTTTCCAGGGGTCAATTGTTCATTGTTCTGGGAGAGCATTTTTATGGGCCGCATCGTGTTACTAGTTTCTTGAATTGCTGTTATGCTGTCTTTTCTAGTTCTATGTTAGATTGTTGTTCCCCTCCTTCCTTCTTCTCCCCCCCCCCAAAAAAAAAAAAAAAAAAGAATACTGTGAAGGGAGGGGGGGGGAATCGCTTGGCTAGATGCTCATTTCTACTATGCTCCATCCATTCAGTCTATCTAATTAAAATTTTCTGTGTCGCATTTGCTGGGGGACTGTTTTGGTCCAGGACTATTTTGATGTCATTGATACTCCAATGGACTTTGGAACAATATGCAGCAATCTTGAAAATGGTGTTAAATATCTTGATTCGGCGGACGTTTTTAAGGATGTAAAGTACATTTGGGGGAACTGTTACAAGTACAACAATAAGGGTGACTACATCCTGGATTTAATGAGGCGGGTGAAGAAAAATTTTATGAAGTATTGGACTGCAGCTGGTTTATACACCGAACAAGGCAAAGGAACTCATGGTCAGTTTTCTCTCTCTCTTTGTAATAGCTGATATTGACCCAAGTAGTTTTGCTAAACAAGTTTTGTTTTATCTTTACAATTTGAACTTTTGGGAATGATTAATAGTATCTGTTGAGCTTGAGGGATCTTTATGAGTATCAACGATACTCTTTCAAACCCATATTGTCTGACGACTGACAGGTTAACCGTGTTGGGACATTTCAACTCCTCCTTTTGTCTCTTTACTATGTTTAGAAAGGCAGGAGGTTGTGTTCTGCAAGTTCACAGTCCACCCTGCTCTGGTAAAAGAGATTTTTTCAACCCTGCTCTATTCACCGAAGGAAAGATAACAGAAATCACTATAAGGCCTACTTTAGTTCTATGATTGTGTAGACATTGACGACTCTAAGGTTAGTCTACCATGACTGAAAGAGCAGACAGTACTGGATCAGTGTTTTGAGATGGGTCCTAGTCCTTGGTCTTTGGGTTACACTTGTCTGTTTCTTTTATTTATGCCCTGCTTGTCTTTCATGGTTGATCTCTATGTATTTTAGGTGCACCTTTGAATGTTAGTATGTACACCATTCTTGTTATTGTCTTTTTTTAGCTCTGACATAGCCTTCACCATTGCTTGCCTTCAATGTTCATCAATATCATTGTGCTAGATGACACCAGAACTCATTTTTTACACTGAACTTTTATTATTTGTTTTAATTTCAGATGGCGAAACCCAGCAAGCTGATATGTCTAGCCAAGGAAAGGTACAAACAAAAGTTGGTAAATACAAATCGAAGAAACGTCCTGGGTACGTTTGTTATTTCTTCTTCACATACTTCAAGTTTTGGTGAAACAAGCAAGACCAAAAACCTAAAGTTTTATGGATACATGACACGTTATACACTGTTGCTGTGGAATGGAACTCCACTTTTACATGATTCAGTGTCCCAAAGCCAATAAAGACGAAACTTTAAAATATAGTTAGCTGGCTAGTTTGAAGAGCAAAATTTTCCTTTCCCTCTTGCTAGCAGGTATAGTAGCAACTGGAGCGGATATGCCGATTAATCTTTCCTTTTGATTCTGTTGGTGCTCAGTGCATTTCCTTAGATAGAAGAGAGGCAATAGTTTTGCTGTGGCACTCTAGGTTATATAATGGTGGATCTCGGAACCTCACTTCTTTTTCAAGTCCTGAAAAATCAAACCAGTATATATCCTGCAAGCCTGTTCTTTGTGTTACGGTGATAATGATCATTTTATATGGCTGCGCTGATGATTTTTCCATTAGATGCTAGCATATTCTGGAAAGGAGAGTATATTTGATGTCACTGGCTGGTAAAGGAAGTTTTTGAATATGAGGTAAAAGTAGTTTCAAAGAGAACAGGTTAAGATTTTCTCTTGTAGCAGGGTGATAGTAAATATGCTGGTCTGGATTGAAAATGGAGAGAGTCTGCAGGCAATGGTTTTAGTATTTGACCATGAACTTACAATTGCTTGAGATTTGGTGAAGATGGTGTATCAACTTCCTAGAATGAAGTTTTGCTCTCATTCTTTCATGGGAAAATTGGCAATGATAGAAATGAATATCAGGCAAGATTCTTGCTCTACCTGCCTATAGTGGTTATTTTCAGCTACTTTATACATCGCTGTAGACATGATAAAAAGATTCAAAAAAGTCAACTTTTTATTTATTTATTGAAGTACCAGGATTCCATGGAAGCTTCCATTGATGTGATGATAAGTGTAGAGAACCCATGTGGGATACTTTTACATCATTTGGTAGTACTGAGGCTCGCGAGGAGATTTTCATGAACAGAAGGTATTAGCTGGCATGCTTAATTGAAGGTGGATTGGGGTCAGTTGTGGCGTGGCAGCATATTGTGGAATTACTTTACAACGAGAAGGAAATAGCTGATTTCCTTGTCATTGAGACATAGTTAGCCAGGGTTCTTCTTTTCCATGTAAAATGACCAATGGTTTCCTTGGAAGTGTAGTTAATCCAAAATTTGGTCTATATGACAATGTGACTATTGAGCTACTGTATTTTGGGACTGGCATGGGCCACCACCAGTCCCCCTAGGTCAGCAATTGCTCTAGCGTTGAAATAAATTAGTTGGATTGCATGTTTTGGTGATTCATTTCAGTGAATGATTATGTTGAATTTTCTTTTGGCTCAATATTACTTGTATGGTGTTATGAGTATATGGGTCATTCTTTTCCCTCTTAGCACTAGTGTATGACATATTCCTAGGCAAGTAGAGAAGATCTTTAGTTTTGCTTACTAGAAGTTATGATGTCTTGACTTCATCTGATGCAGAATGAGACGCCATAAAAATGATTGTTTATGTGCTATCTGCGTGTTAAAGCGGCGGAGGAAAGAGCGGGAGGATAAAGAAAGAATGGCTAGAGGTCAGACTGGAATTGGTGATGAGTTGAAGCAAGAGGTAACTTCCAAAGCTTTTTTTTTTTCCTGGTAAAGCATGCCACGAGCATGATTTGAGGTTCTTATTCTGGTTATAGATAGCACAAGTTTGTATCTACTGTACTAATAGTAGTTTTTTTTGCAATGGGTTACCATTGGGCAATCTATTACCCAATGCCTTCTCTCTCTTTTCTCCAGAATTTTGCTGTTGCAATTTACTGGATATATATTAGTTAATGTTTGTATTTTCTGATTCACTAGAACCTCACAATGTACTCTATAGGGCACAATCACCATCTTTTGACATATGCAACAGAATGTTCCAACAATCATTTGTCAGATCTGTGAGATAGTTCGAACAGCATGGTGCTTGTGCATTGTTAATTCTCAAATTGACTGAGTCCTTTCCTAGTAAGACTCTGTGGAAAGCTTGTTGATTCTTTCTCTGATTATTGGTCTTTTAAGGACACATCTCTTGTGGAAAGCCCGGTCCGCTGAGGATTCATCATCAGATACAGATGATTCTCTGGACCACAATGCGGATATTGAACAGGAAGAAAAAGGAGAGGAAGTCGAATTGGAGCATTCCACAGCAGCAAAACAGTCCCGGCGGAAAAGGATAATGAGATACGACGAGGATGAGGAGAGAACGACATGGAGATTCAAAAAGACATTGAAACTCAAAATCCAGAGCAGTTGCAGTCGGCGAATTCTTTTGGGGAAGATCCTTCCACCTCACAGAACTAAAGTGTAGTTGGAAGCGGGGGTCTGTAGATGCATGCTGAAGAAAACATAGGAGATCAACATGAAGACACTGAAACAGTTCAAGCTACGAAAGGCAGGAAGGTAGTATACTCTACTCATTTATAATTACTGACAGAATGTCCTTATCATAGAAGAGTTCCACTGCTTGCTGGACTGATATGTGATGTGGGCCAATTAAGCTACCAATTTTGTTTTCGGCCTGGTGATACCACTCCAGAGGATACTGTACAATGCCTCCAAATCTTCTGCCTTTTTCTGTTTGCGAAAATTAGCCAGTTAGTCAGGAGAAATAAGCAGTTCCTATAGGGCTCTATGGCGAAAAATGAGTTATTGAAGGATGTGGTCTGATGGGCAGGAGATGGAGGAGGAATCACAAGCTCTGCATTATGACAAACTTCTGCGAGAATCCGATGCTTTGAGTTTATGTGGAGCTCTCTTCCCGAAAAATGTAATTCTGTTTGGAGTGGACCTCATTCACTGTGCCCCGTCCTCGCGATACACGTAGTCTCTTCAGCGGCTGTTGAGTCCCTCATGAAGTAGTCACTCGGTATTCATCTTATGTTGTAACCAACTTAAATTAGGTTAGCAGAGCAAATTTGCGTGGTGTTCAAATTTGGAGTAGAAACATGGATATAAAAATTTCTTGATGTGCATGCAACTTCCCATATTATCATGTAGGATAGAGGACTCGGTGCGTTGGGCCACCTCCCCCCCCAAAGTGAAATATGGTGGCATGTCCTGTTTTTTTTACCGGTAGAACCAGAAAAGTTTGACACAAGATGACTAAATTATTGAATCAATTAACATTCCTAGATCAGTCAGCCTTTATCAGGCACGGTTTCTTCCTTTTTAGGGGTTTTGGCAACGGGTGGCATAGGAAGGGGAGATGATCGAGTGTTATTTTTTGATGCAATAGCCTTGAAAGTGACGGCGACTTGCATGTACAAGCCTTTTTCTTCTCTTTTTTCTTTGCCCATGCCCTTGATGAACCCATACATAATTGGCTGATCCCATTTATGATTAGTCAGTACAACATCTACAAAGCAAATGGCAAATTATGGATCTATGAAAACAAGGGTTTGTATCCAGCCAACCATCGCAAAAGCTTTGGTGAGCCAAAGAAAGAGGAAAGTTATCATCCTGTTCGAACAAGGCCCACAAGATAATGCTGAAGTCTGCGATAACATGGTTGAATGTGTGATTGAGAAAATGACCGCCACAAGAAGTAGGGTTCTCTTTGAAATGGAAGACAATGCAGCGAAAAAGAATCATGCGCTTGCATGTGTAGCAATTGCCAACCCTGCATTTCAGCCTAGCAGGTTTCTTTGCGTATCAACTCTTCATTCCCCTTCAAATGTCCATCTTTTCCACATGCTGCAGAGAATAGAGGACCACTTCCTATCACTTGTTAAAAGCTAATGGGCATTGAAGTTTCCAGCAAAGCACCATGATACAAACCAAATCGTCATTGACTGGCAGGCCCAGGTGGAATCAGGGCATGTCATACTTCACGTGCCCAAGGTAGAGCCCACATGCAGGAGCCATTGGACTTGCTGCCGTCACGTCCTTTGCGTTCAAAATTCTTTCAACTGAAGACGTTTTCCAAAATCATGTCAGTTACTGAAAATAAGGTGAAAATGAGCTCTGCAGAAAAAGATAAAGTAATTACAAGGGAAACTATGCATGGAAGGTTAAAGAAGCCAAGAAAAAACTAGGAAGATGCATAAGAATGAAGGCTGCATAGTATGGATATCATGATCTCAGTGAAGTCATACGAAACCTTATTTCTACATTACAAGCCAGAAAATTTGGACAATCTCCACAAATATCCAACAGTTGAATATTGCATGAATAAGAGTATTCCGTACACATGAGTATCGTTTATCTAATGGACATGAAATTTGGATCCTCAACCTCCTTAAGAAGCAAAATAAGGTCCGTCAAGACTAACCATCAAAGAGGGAAGTAATACTTACCATCAGAACTAGCTAGTCTCCCGTGCCGACGGATTTAAGAACACCAACTAGCAGTCTAACCTGACAAAAGGAACCAGAGCTTCAACTACAAATCAGTCTTACAAAGAATTGAGCTTAAAAATGCTGTCAGTGCAGTGAAATGCATCCGCTCCTCTTGAAACTCGATATTTCAGAATAATATAGTTGTTGACACATTTGGAGCCTAGACAGCATACATTGATAAATGCACAATCTTATGATTGTAAGAACTAGTACAATTTCCATTATTCTTTTCGCTTTCCCCGCAGAACAATGAAGGGATCATAATCTGATGGATACTAAGGCAGATTGATAAAAATCCATCGTGTGTGAAGGGATCAAGGCATACTGACACTCAGCAGCTCTTTCAGGCAAGACAATTGGCTAGCTCCGACATTTACACATTAACAAACAATAAAGCCAACCTCTCATTTATGAGGATCAAAGAGTTGGTTTGATAATTGAGTGTGAACAATCGGTAAACTTAAGTATCATATGAAGCCCACCTGGTGGTAGAGGAAAGACCGAGCACGTGCTGTTACCACCAGACATCGATGCTTTTTCCTCATGCCAAATCCAAGATCAGTCACGCCATCATGCTTTCAACTCTATCACCAACCAAAACAGAAATTTCAGCGAAACCAACATGGAAGTGTTAGAAAATGTAAATAATCTCTGCGAAGATTGCCTTGCCTTGTTTCCACCATAGAAGGGAAATATGGAGATGAAACCACTTCAGAGACATTGAGCTCATCTAGAGTCCTGATAGGTGAGTTGGCCTATAAGTTTTGGTGACTATAGCATTTATTAGGTGGTTCAACTATAAAAAGCAATAACAAGGTAAAGAACCAATCAGACAAGAAGGATCGTGTAAGCATTATAAATAAACCACCCAAGGCCATGTCTAGACAGCAAGCGATTCGCTTTCGCATGCAATCATGCACCAATTTAAGCACAAAATTGCAAGGATGCTGACTCCCATAATAGGCCAGAGGACAGGGAGTTACAACTTGAGACATCTCAAAATCCCAAGTATCTTCTCCTTTACCAAAACGACTAACATGACAAGTCAGATGCACGCAACAAGTGAGGAAACATCAGCATATTCCTATCAACATTAATTATCTGCCACAAGACGCATCGAAGAAAACAGGCCGTCCCAATGGAATCAAAGCGAACCATTCCCATTTCAGGGCCGTTTTTCTCTATATTTCCTTTGATATTTTTCAGCTTCATCTTTCAAACTTCTCTTATCTTAAACAAGAACTGCTACTTAGATACTAATTTTAAGGATGTGAAGCACAACCTGGCAACCTGATGCCCTGAAAGAACTGAAGTCGTGTTCTCCAACGAGAACTTTGCATGCTTCCTGCATAGATATCGCTTAACAGGTTATTTTCTAGATGTTGATAAATTTTCATAAAGCTATGTTCACTTAAAAAATCCAAAACCAACCTGCATAGAAACAAGGTTTTAGCTCCTCTGTTATAAGCCATGCTCTTTCCTTCTCAAAAGTCGAGAGAGGTTCTGGCCCAGAAAACAGCCGATAGAAGTATCTAACAAGAATATCCAAGCCTATGATCAAAAAGATGTCTCCAGTATCCAAACTAGACTGATATGGTGACCACTTAGACCAAGCCAACCGGCTTAATCAAATATTACAAACCTCACTAAGAAAAAATTTCACTAATCTTATCCACCAGATAGAGAAGGTAAAGTGTCAGTCAGAGATATCAAAGTTCTATGAGACAACAATTATATACACCCAGCCAAAGGAAAAACACACACACGAGTAAAAAGTTCTTCTTAGATCTCTTCGAAAAAATTCCCAGCATTATGACAATTCATGTAGATTTGCATGAGGCCACATGGGGTATAAACCTATCAAAACTATTTTCGAAACATAATTCCTCAAATGTGATGCCTTAAGCTCTCAGCAATAAATGAATTCTAATTGTCGTTAGTTGAACTTGAGACCAGTTCGTATAAATTTGACTCATCATTCATTTGACTTTATAGAAGCACTACCAAAAAGGTGGCAGCTTGAAGGAAAACTAGAATGTCCCGATTACAACAAGCCTTTCAGTCGATTTGCAAGTACAATTACACACAAGCCCTTTCAAGTACAATTCAGTACAATTACAAAAAAAAAAAAATCTCATTATCACAAGATCCATAAAACACTACTATTAAGCTTCCTTTTCCACATATTTAGATCAATGCCAAGGAGAGCTACCCATATTACAACTGTGAAACAGGTAAAAAATTTATGTAACGTACTATTTACGCATGCACTTTAAGCAACAACAAGGATGGATACCTACGTTCGCTCACGAGCTCTATATCTAGCATGGAAATCAGCGGAACGCATCGAACATCAATAACTGATACATCACCCTCACTTTTCTGACATAGAAATAAACAAACCATTCAGAATTTGATCATTCTTACTAAAACCAAAGTTCTTGGCATGGCACAAATTTACTTCTATGCATGCAAGCTGGATTATGTTTGCTTGTTAATTTAAAAGAAAAGAAAAGAAAAGAAAGACAGAAGAAAAAAAAGACTCAAATATTACAAAATAAAAGACGAGCATGCTCTTCTCAAAGGTTTAACTTGCAAATAAACAATCATCTGGCAACTATAGCAAAGCAATCGGTCAACTTGACACCATCTGATGTGTGACATTGGCCTCAGTGAATCGTCCTTTTGAGCACGAAGCTAACAGAACAATAACAGTCCAGTAGTATGAGCTGTGTGCCCATTGAAACAGGTTACAGCATAAGATGAGGAGTTAGGCATGGCTTTCAGAAAGATGAAGAGGAAGAAAGAAAATTACAGATACGGTCGAAAGCTCCAATAATAAAGTTGACACTTTCACTTCAAAAGAATCCTCAACTATTCTCTAGCACCAAAGATAATGGCTAAATGTGAAAAGTCAGACTGACTACAAGTGACCGCTACAGTGATAATGGGGAACTAACAAGATGACGACCGCGCAAAAAAGGGAAAAAAGAAGAAGGAAGAAGACCTGCAAAAAATGATTCACAGCTCGCCTGACCACTTGAGGTTCATGAGGCTCCAACTGCATTAAAACGGAAAGAAAACATCGTAAGGCCCAAATCTCAATCGAAATAATTCAAACGAAATATCGATAAATTGCTGGAAGAAGATTTACGACAACCAGGGCCTGGCATTAGGAACATATAGATGACATTTTCTAAGAACAACTACTGATAATGATGGGGGAAGTCATGACTAAAGTCCCTCAACAAGATTATCACAAAAGTATGAGGTATATCGCAAGACTTATACAACTCAGTCTGAAATATATGTCTTTATGTGAAGATGACCCACCACTACTCCAGGCTTTCTTTTGCTGATCCGTTCCACGTCTACATGGCAAACATTGGACAGAGCGTGGACTCCTGCATCCTACAGAGAGAGTACGAGAGAGAACAATTGGAACCCAGGACATGCGATATGCATAAAGCATTAACCTGGAAGAGATGTGAACACAGAGTGTGAAAGAAGAAAAAAACTTACGGTTCTACTAGAACAGAAGACTGAAACTGGCTGACCAATGAACTTATGAAAAGCCTCCTATGACAATGATCAAGTTAGTAAACTAAGAAAGCACTAATTTCCCACGAAAATACATAACAAAATAAGCGAGAAATGTAAAGAGAAGAGGAAGAAGAAGATAAAAGCGCGTCTGCTCTGAAGCAACCAGGATGTAGAAGGACCTCAAGAACGCCGACACCGTTCTGCAATTAGGCTGCTTCTGCGATCCCGAAAAGCGAGTCCCTATGTACTCAATTGCTATCAAGTAGCGCTGCACTCGAGGGTTTTGGTTCATGGGCCGACTTGCAATGCCCGATTCCGGTGGCTGCTGCGATTCTTCTTCCGCTTCTCCTTCGTCACCGGAGCACTCGCTCTTCGCTATTTTGGACGGTCTCTCTGAACTCTCGAAGGCACGGTCGCGAGCGGATTGCAGATTTCCCGTCATCTTCTCATGGATAATCTCGCTCTTCCCGGCGACCAAACAGCCGCGACGGCGATGGGTCTGCTTTGGGGTTTTCGCGAGCGGGAGATTGTTTGGGCAGAGGATCGAACTTATGCCTGAACCCGGCGTAGTTGAGGAACCCGAAACAGGAGCGAGACAACATCAGCCCTTGTCCCGAATGGGTTTATCCATGTCGACCAAACAACATCCAAGAGATCCACGTGGCTCCGAGTAGACTAATCAGACACTTACCAGTAACCCGGACCGCGTCATCAAATTACCGATTACGGTCGATTCTTGTATTTAATTAGTGAAGAATTGATAATATACTTTCAATATACTTATTTAATACTTACAGGACAAAATTAGCAATCACTCCCATGTGTATGTTCCTATCCATAGATATGCGTACCAAAATTCACTAATAATTAGTATGGACGAGTTACGACTTTTATACGTTATAAGTTAACAATAAATTAGAGAAATTACCGTCTTTATACAACGATTTTGAAAAAATTACTAATCATAAATAAGTCGGAATAGAGGAATATTTATATGAGATCAGACACACACTCGTAGTCGTAGCTACATTTTCAATGTATTAGAACTAGATGATGTAGTAGATACATGGTTTTAATACAACGAAATTGCCTGTAAAAACTTGAACATCTCCAGCAAAAAGTCAACTCTTAGTCATGCGTACACAACATTGTCCACTGTGTAAAGTTCCTCCTAAGCCGAGCCATCCCAACTTGTATATATCCAACCCAGAAACATATCTAATTAATTTGCACATCTCAAAACCCAACATTCATTACATTAACAGCGATTGACTTTTCTTATACCAAAGGATCAAGCTTAAACTGGGTGCTGCTTTTTTCTTTCCCAGGACTCGTGTCATCGCGGGATTGTCCGACCGAGGACGACGGGGACTGGCGGTCCGGCGAGTGACGCGGGTATTCAGAGAGCATCTGAACCACCTCTCTCATGTTGGGCCGCTCGACGCTGTTGTCCTGGACGCAGAGCATGGCGATGAAGAACAGATGCGTCGCTTCGTCCTTGGGCACCGATTTCAGCTTGGGATCGACGACGCGGGTGAAATCCTCCTTGCGGCAGCCGGTCGTCTTCTTGCTCCACTGCACGATGTCCACGCCTTCCCCGAAGTCCCCCACCGGGCGTCGGCCCGTCAAGAGCTCCAGCAACACGAACGCCGAAGCTGTAAACATCGCTCTTCTCGTCCACCCTCAACGTGTACTCATACTCTGCAAAGCAACAAAGGGACAACAAGATCCACCGTGAGAGACAGAGAGAGAGAGAAACCCTTTACACGTAAGTGAGTGGGGCTGAATACAAAAGAAAGAAAGGTGGGGGCGGGGGTGGTGGGGCAATCTCACTCAATCTTCATACGTATCTTGGCATCAATGTATGTGCGATTGTCTGATTGCTTTTCCACGAAACTCAAAGCCCTGGAACGTTAGCAGTCCATCCAGGTCATCGACCTCTTTAATTTTGATCAGGAGTCTTTGGTTGGATCCCCTAGCGTTACCGGGTGGTACTGAAATGCTACAAGAAGTATCTGGGTTACTAAAGACAAGGCTGCTCTCCCTGCTCTGGGGTGCATTACCCGGCGCTAGGCGGAATTCCAAAGTACTGGACTGGACTGGACCACTAAGTCGCTTATGTTTTGTTATGGCTTTTCACGTAGTAGCACAATCACGGGTTCTTTTAGAGCACATGGCATGATGCGACTGACGTATGATTTCTGATTCCTCTGGCGAGTGGAGAATCACGGTCAAACCACATCATCGAATTGCTTCCCAGGACTTGGCTTCTAGGCAGTTTGTCTAGAAATGAGCAGATGTTTCTTGTTCTGGCTCAACCGTATTGATCATTCAGGTCCCTAATCGTCAGTGATTAGGACCCAAAATGATCCCTCCTCAGTGCCCATCTTTTGTGCGATGGATTTGTGGCTTCCGACTTGACAGGCCATCCTCCGAAGTTTATGAGTGACCCTTCAAAGTTTGGGGTCTGATTTCACTCATGTTTGAAACCACTTAAATGACAATGTCCCATAATATGGCTGCTGTGCTGTGAAGGTTTAACAGAAATGGGGGCGATGTTGATGCAGATCCAAGAGGCTGTTTAATTTTATTCGATTGTTACGTGACCAGGAGCAATGGGGGGGCATGGGGAAATGGTCGGCTTCCAGACATGCTCTTTTTGGTTCTCGTGGCGCGGGGAGGGGGTTCACACGGTGAGTCTTTAAAGATAAAAAAAAAATGGGCTTGCTTATTTTTTTGTTAGTTTTCACGTGCGTTGCATCGCTTCAATCGTCGAGTTTAAATCGTGTTCCATAATGATTGCGGGGGGCCTTTTCCTCTGCGCTCTTCATAGAGTCACACGGGGAATCCTCGAGTCGGCAGGTGGCCTGGACGTTTTTGTGTGAGGAGGTTTGTTGAGGTCGTTACGAAGCTTCGGATGGGCGGAGGTCTGCCGATCGCTATTTACGCGCTCGCTATTTAGTCAGACACGTTACGCATCGTCTTTTCTTTTCATCCTTCGTTTCTTCGTTTCTTTTTCGTATTTATTTTTTCGAGTCCCTGTTCTTTTTCTTTATTCCTTTTGACTTCTGGGGGGGGGGGAGAGACTTCTTCCTTTGACTTTTCTCGTGTGGTTGGGGCGGGGGGGGG
>JAGVVM010008337.1:0-15172 GCA_019149425.1 Psidium friedrichsthalianum | reverse complement strand
GCCTCTCTATGTGTCATCGTCTATCTCTGCAATCCAGATGGATGCCACCACACCCAAGTACACCAAGGCTCGTGATAAAACTACCTACGATCCCACAGCGTCGGTAGAATTCTGATGGTGCACCAAAAAGGGAGGTGGATTTGGCAGGGAACAAGTTAGAGTGGAACGACCAAATAGATAAAGAAAAAAGAGAAAAGAAAAGAGAAATCATAGGTAGAGGAATGATGGAAAGAAAAGATGGAGGTGGAGGGCACTCAGAAAGCGGAGAAAAGATAAGAAAGGCATGATGAGAGGGAAAGGAGAGGGCAACCCACATGGGTGCAGGCTCTCTCTCTCTCTGTCGGTAGAACTAAAGGAAGGTGAAAAAGGTTACTGTGATAGGTGGAGGTCTAATGGGTTTTGGCATTGCTACTACTCTTATTCTGAACAATATATACGTTGTTCTTGAGGAAATCAACTCTGAATATCTTCTAAAGGGGATGAAAATGGTTGAAGCTAATGTTTGAGGTCTTATAGTGAAAGGGAAACTGACACAAGATAATGCAGAGTGTTGTCAATGCTCAAAGGTGTCCTGGACTATGCAGATTTTAAAGACATGGACAGAGTGATAGAGGCTGTATATTCTCATTTTAGGAGGGACAAGGGAAGAAACTGCTAAATGTAAAGTAGCAAATGAGATCATCATTAGGGACTCCACTCAAAATGTGCTCAGTTTGAAGTCAAAAAAAAAGAAAAAGAAAGAAAAGAACAAAAGGAGGAGCTGGTGGAGGACAATAAGGTTCATACAGGGAAGGATGTCCCCTGTGCCATCTCTGGTGATCTTGAGCCACTGTCATTGATGAAGTTAGGACAGGGACATATAGACAATTTTTTTTCACCTGAGCAATAGAGATCCTTAGAAAGAGGATGCTGCTAAGAACTTGGCAAAGGACATTATACAAGTGGGGAGGAAACGTTGAATACTCTAGGCTCTTGACCTCTGTGTAGAAGCATCTCCCAACATTCGTTCATGGCTTGTCTAGTAATACCTCTTCAACCTCAAGCATTTGGAGTGCGGGACGAACTAAAAAGCTTCATCCCTCGGTACTCCTCCCATCCCTCTATCTCCATGAGTCCACACTCTCCTGATCTCCAAGGCTATTCAACAGCAAGTCTTTGTTGTTTCCAACTTCTGGGTCTGCCATTTCATGCCCGTTCGCACCTAAATCTTTTTCATTGCCCGGATTCGCTTTGCTATTATTGGTGTTGGTGGGGTGTGGAATGAGGAGGGCCTTTTCCAGCAGATGAGTTGAAGCAATTCCTTTGCGTATTTGGTGTAGTCCTCCTCTTCTGGGACATCTGCAATGCTGCTGGAGGCTACTCTTTTTCTTTTCCACTTGTCGTGACCCCGTCTCAAAGGTTTCCTCAATAGCTTCATCACTAAACTTCTCACTGCCACCTTTCTTTAGTATGTTGTTACAAAAAGTGGCCAGTTGCAAAAGATCTCAAAAAAAAAAGACCTCCTTTAGAGCTTGTTCTTGCAGACCAACTACATCCTTCTTCTCAGTTTTCTTGTTGCTTGCTGCATCTTCAGCTTGTTTGACCAAGTAATGAGAAACCCTGTCTCTCTCACACTTAAGACATTCTTCGGACTTCAGCATGTGCGACAATATGTCTGGATGGTTGAAACCCTACCTTCCACTAAGTCCAGCTTCCTTTGTTTGATTACACCAACTCCACCCGGATACTTGGCTTCGGCCTCAGCTTCTGCTTTCTTCACCAATAACACCTTTTCAGCTTCACCCTTGTATACACTAGCAAGCTGAAGCTTCTGAGCTGCATTAATCTCATTCATGGCTCTGCGCACAGAAGAGTCAGGGTTTCGATGTGTCCATTTAGCCTCGTGATTTCTCAAGTGGGCGGCAAGACCACCACTCTCACAAGGTCTAAAGCTTTAGAACTAAATAAGACCGGTAGATTACTTCGTGTGGAAGTGTCGCTCGTAAAACACCTCCAATTCGACAATGAGTGGATGTCTCCCCGGTCTGAAGATGAGTCCCCCACCTGCGAGCGATACTACCACGAGCAACTTTGAAACTTCGATTTTCCTTAACGTTTTTGCTGGTCCACTCACCTCCACCGAAGGTCACAATTTTGTTGGCCATGAAGCCGAACTAAGCAGTCCCAGTGTGCCCGATGTCCACTTGTACCAGCTCTCTACTTTATTTTGCCAAATATTAGATTGAGCATCTACAAGGAAGATTTCACGGGACAAATATTGAAGGAGAGTTCTCGAACATCAAATTTCGAGATTAAAAGTCCCCCCTAATTTAAAGGTCTTATCATGAATCGCAACCGAGGATCACCGCGAGGCCGCATACCATCTACAGTCTAGCTATGCACTGTCCACCTGCCATCTTCGTGTTGCGTCTTTTCATTGATCTGAACCCTAGATTGCGGTAGACTCTACTCCCTACTTGGTGGTGTAAAGATCTCTTGTATGTCATCTCTTGCGGTTTAATTTTCATATTATCAAACCCCAGAATTGGTAAGCCGAGTTACTTGCTGGAGGTCTTTATTACTGCTTTCTGTACTTTATTTTCCGTAGTTTAATTTCTACGCCATCGAATCCCAGAATTGGTAAGCCGAGCCACCTGCTGGAGGTTCTTTATTTACTGCTTTCTGTACTCTACTTTCTGTAGTTTAATTTATGCACCATCAAACCCCAGAATGAGTAGGTCGAGCCACCCGTTGAAGGTTCTTTATTTACTGCTCTCTGTACTTTATTTTCGCAGTTTAATTTCTGCGCCATCGAATTCCAGAATTGGTAGGCCGAGCCACCTGTTGGAGGTTCTTTATTTACTGCTTTCTGTACTCTACTTTCTGTAGTTTAATTTCTGCATCATCAAACCCCAGAATTGGTGAGCCAAGCCACATGCTGGAGGTTCTTATTAACTGCTTTCTGTACTTTACTTTCCGTAGTTTAATTTCCATATTATCAAACCCAGAATGAGTAGGCCAAGCCACCTGCTGGAGGTCGTAATACTGCACAGAAGTCGTTAACTCACTCTCTCTTTCGGCTTTTGGGAATTTTTTATGCTTATCTTCATATACTGCTATTTATATCGCATCTTCTAATATGCGTTTATATTGAGAAAATTTTACATCGTCGGTCTTATTTAATTCAAAAATACCAAAAAAATGTCATTCATGTACATTTCATATAGTATAGCTCATGCATACTTTGCCATGCCGTATACGTATTTGCATTGTAATTTTCGGTATTTTTCTATCCGAACCCAGATCGCGATAGGTTCTACCTCCTACTTGGTGGTATAAGAATCTCATGTATTCTCTTGACTGATTTTGTGATACGTATGCCATATTCGTATGTCACATATGCATTGTCCACGTACGTATGTCGTATTCGTATTGTCATTGATTCATGTATATTCATCCAAAAAAATTCAAAAGAAAAATCTCAAAGACTAGGAGATTGGCCATTTTGACTAGCCAATCCTAGCTTTGAGGATCTTCTCTCTTGATATTTTCAAAATGATGATTTACCCCTCATAAGTAAATTGTCTTGAAAAATTCCAAAAAATCCAAAAAAAATCCCAAAAATTAGGAAACGGTTCATCTCGACTAGCCAATCCTATTTTTGATGATTTATTCACATGTCGTATACGCATGTCCACATATGCATGATTCGTGTATACACGTTACATACGCATGTCTATGTACGTATGTCGTATTCATACGTCTTCAAATCCGTATGTCGCGTTCGTACGTCTTCGTATCCGTATAATTGTATTCGTATGTATTCGTATCCGTTTGTCTGTATTCGTATACCTACATATGCATGTCCACGTACGTATGTCGCGTTTACACGTCCGCATTCGTATGTCGCATCTGCATGTCTGCGTTTGTGTGTTGTATTTGTATATCCACATTCGTGTGTCATATTTGCATGTCTACGTTTGCGTGTCATATTTGCATGTCTACGTTCACATGTAACGTATGTTCACGTTTGTATATCATATTTGTATATCCACGCTCGCATATTCATGATTGTATGTCCACGTTCTCATGTATACGATCGCGTGTCTATATTTGCATATTCGTGTTTTGTCCATCCATGCACCCATTGCCATCCATCATTCCATCTAAAAAGTGAAAATGCAAAAAGAGATCACATCACTAAAACCTTAAGAGTAAACCAAGCATGAGCTGCCAAATTAGGATATCTATGAAATTAATGTACCGAAAGAGCATTAGTTTTAATAACTAGTGTAATCAAGTCCCCGAACTCATAATCTCTGGTTCGTAGAAGTAATTTAGTTTTCCGCTAATTTACTTAGGTTTCTAATCGACCTATCAAAAATGATTAGTAGCGACTTCAAATTCAAAAATCATTTGAACAAAAATCAAAGTTGCGATTCGGTAGGGCTTGGGAGAGTCCGTATTAGGTTAGTCAATCTAATTAACCTGATAATCCGTTAACCTGGGAATTTTCATTCACAATCGAAATTTTTAGGTCGCGACACCCAGTTATACCTTTTGTCTCATTAGAAACCTTCAATTTTATATCCAATCTTAATTCTACCCTAGTCCCACAAAAATCTTCAACTTTAGGTCATGTCCCAATTCTACCATAATATATTTTTTATCCTATGAAAAACTCTCAACTTTAAGTTAGGTCCCAATTTTACCAACCAGCCCAATTTTTTTTGGTCCCAATTTGATTAAAACATTTTTATAGTCACATAAAAAAATCACAAATTGTTATCTTAAGTCACAGTTTGTCTCCATCAACCCTTTTATCCAAAATTTCTCCTCAACAACCAATAAATGAAAAAATCCCAAGCACAAGCTATTTGAGTGTCCTAAGCGCGAGCTCTTTGACCTCAAAAGATAGAACACTCCCAAGCATGAGAACTTGAAATCGAGCGCAAAATCACTAAGGGAGATTTTGATAGAGGGTTAAAGGAGGCAGATTTAGAACTCAAGTAGAAGTTGATGATCTTTTATGAGATAAAAAATTTAGAGTAGAATTGGTACTGGACGTAAAGTTAAGGGTAGAATTGGGATTAGATCTAAAGTTGAGGATTTTTTATGTGACAAAAAAAGTTTATGATAGAATTGAGATTACACTTAAAGTTGAGGATTTTTCATGGGACAATGTTTAGGATAGTATTGGGATTACCGCTAAAGTTGAAGGTTTGTTGTGAGACAAAAAGTAAAATTAGGACAAAAGCTAAAGTTGGATGTTTTGAAGGGTATTAGGGCTTTTAGAACATATGACAAACGGACCGTAAATTTGGTCATTCTCATTTTTGTTATAAATGGTAAAAAAATTGTTAAATATGTACATGCGAAACTTTTGTTAAATGAAACATGTAGAATTCAGCCGGAAAGTTTAAACTTAAAGTTGACTATAATAGGCATGTGGTATAAAATTTAGGAAAGAAGGGTCCACATATTTGTTAGGTTCTTCACTAATTCCATTCCATTTTCATTTAGAGTTTGGGAATCTTTTTTTTTAAAAAAATTTGCATTTTGCATAATATGAAAGTGTTCCGTCCATCTATAGTATAAAATCAATGGAGGAAAAATTTGGTGCCAAAAATTGGAAATCTCTTTATTCAAGAATGGGCATTTCTTCTCTTTAAAATAAAACTGATCGAGATTTCTCAAAGTTATTTTCAAGATCACTCAATAAGAAAAAAAAATCGTCTCGAAGTTGCATTTTTTTAATTAAGATGGACTTGTAAGTGATCGAGTTGCATTCTCGATCAATTAAAAAAAAACTTATGATTATCTGAGAATGAGGTAAATCGTATAGCTTATTTAATTTAGCAAAACTTCAAGTATACATATCTGCCTTTCATTTGTTTTATATCTATATTTTGAGATCGACTTATTCTAACGGGTTTTGAAGCCTTGAATTTAACTTAACCACTGAAGTTGAATTAAAAATGTCCGCCGAATGAAAAAAAAAAAAAACCATAAACTCTAAAATGAAAATGGAATGGAATTAGTGAAGAACCTAACAAATATGTGGACCCTTCTTTCCTAAATTTTATACCACATGCCTATTATAGTCAACTTTAAGTTTAAACTTTCCGGCTGAATTCTACATGTTTCATTTAACAAAAGTTTTCGCATGTACATATTTAACAATTTTTTTACCATTTATAACAAAAATGAGAATGACCAAATTTACGGTCCGTTTACCAGCTATGTTCTAAAAGCCCTAATACCCTTCAAAACATCCAACTTTAGCTTTTGTCCTAATTTTACTTTTTGTCTCACAACAAACCTTCAACTTTAGCGGTAATCCCAATACTATCCTAAACTTTTTTTGTCCCATGAAAAATCCTCAACTTTAAGTGTAATCTCAATTCTATCATAAACTTTTTTTGTCACATAAAAAATCCTCAACTTTAGATCTAATCCCAATTCTACCCTTAACTTTACGTCCAGTACCAATTCTACTCTAAATTTTTTATCTCATAAAAGATCATCAACTTCTACTTGAGTTCTAAATCTGCCTCCTTTAACCCTCTATCAAAATCTCCCTTAGTGATTTTGCGCTCGATTTCAAGTTCTCATGCTTGGGAGTGTTCTATCTTTTGAGGTCAAAGAGCTCGCGCTTAGGACACTCAAATAGCTTGTGCTTGGGATTTTTTCATTTATTGGTTGTTGAGGAGAAATTTTGGATAAAAGGGTTGATGGAGACAAACTGTGACTTAAGATAACAATTTGTGATTTTTTTATGTGACTATAAAAATGTTTTAATCAAATTGGGACCAAAAAAAAATTGGGGCTGGTTGGTAAAATTGGGACCTAACTTAAAGTTGAGAGTTTTTCATAGGATAAAAAATATATTATGGTAGAATTGGGACATGACCTAAAGTTGAAGATTTTTGTGGGACTAGGGTAGAATTAAGATTGGATATAAAATTGAAGGTTTCTAATGAGACAAAAGGTATAACTGGGTGTCGCGACCTAAAAATTTCGATTGTGAATGAAAATTCCCAGGTTAACGGATTATCAGGTTAATTAGATTGACTAACCTAATACGGACTCTCCCAAGCCCTACCGAATCGCAACTTTGATTTTTGTTCAAATGATTTTTGAATTTGAAGTCGCTACTAATCATTTTTGATAGGTCGATTAGAAACCTAAGTAAATTAGCGGGAAAACTAAATTACTTCTACGAACCAGAGATTATGAGTTCGGGGACTTGATTACACTAGTTAATTAAAACTAATGCTCTTTCGGTACATTAATTTCATAGATATCCTAATTTGGCAGCTCATGCTTGGTTTACTCTTAAGGTTTTAGTGATGTGATCTCTTTTTGCATTTTCACTTTTTAGATGGAATGATGGATGGCAATGGGTGCATGGATGGACAAAACACGAATATGCAAATATAGACACGCGATCGTATACATGAGAACGTGGACATACAATCATGAATATGCGAGCGTGGATATACAAATATGATATACAAACGTGAACATACGTTACATGTGAACGTAGACATGCAAATATGACACGCAAACGTAGACATGCAAATATGACACACGAATGTGGATATACAAATACAACACACAAACGCAGACATGCAGATGCGACATACGAATGCGGACGTGTAAACGCGACATACGTACGTGGACATGCATATGTAGGTATACGAATACAGACAAACGGATACGAATACATACGAATACAATTATACGGATACGAAGACGTACGAACGCGACATACGGATTTGAAGACGTATGAATACGACATACGTACATAGACATGCGTATGTAACGTGTATACACGAATCATGCATATGTGGACATGCGTATACGACATGTGAATAAATCATCAAAAATAGGATTGGCTAGTCGAGATGAACCGTTTCCTAATTTTTGGGATTTTTTTTGGATTTTTTGGAATTTTTCAAGACAATTTACTTATGAGGGGTAAAATCATCATTTTGAAAATATCAGGAGAGAAGATCCTCAAAGCTAGGATTGGCTAGTCAAAATGGCCAATCTCCTAGTCTTTGAGATTTTTTTTGAATTTTTTTGGATGAATATACATGAATCAATGACAATACGAATACGACATACGTACGTGGACAATGCATATGTGACATACGAATATGGCATACGTATCACAAAATCAGTCAAGAGAATACATGAGATTCTTATACCACCAAGTAGGAGGTAGAACCTATCGCGATCTGGGTTCGGATAGAAAAATACCGAAAATTACAATGCAAATACGTATACGGCATGGCAAAGTATGCATGAGCTATACTATATGAAATGTACATGAATGACATTTTTTTGGTATTTTGAATTAAATAAGACCGACGATGTAAAATTTTCTCAATATAAACGCAATATTAGAAGATGCGATATAAATAGCAGTATATGAAGATAAGCATAAAAAATTCCCAAAAGCCGAAAGAGAGAGTGAGTTAACGACTTCTGTGCAGTATTACGACCTCCAGCAGGTGGCTTGCCTACTCATTCTGGGGTTTGATAATATGGAAATTAAACTACGGAAAGTAAAGTACAGAAAGCAGTTAATAAAGAACCTCCAGCATGTGGCTTGGCTCACCAATTCTGGGGTTTGATGATGCAGAAATTAAACTACAGAAAGTAGAGTACAGAAAGCAGTAAATAAAGAACCTCCAACAGGTGGCTCGGCCTACCAATTCTGGAATTCGATGGCGCAGAAATTAAACTGCGAAAAATAAAGTACAGAGAGCAGTAAATAAAGAACCTTCAACGGGTGGCTCGACCTACTCATTCTGGGGTTTGATGGTGCATAAATTAAACTACAGAAAGTAGAGTACAGAAAGCAGTAAATAAAGAACCTCCAGCAGGTGGCTCGGCTTACCAATTCTGGGATTCGATGGCGTAGAAATTAAACTACGGAAAATAAAGTACAGAAAGCAGTAAATAAAGACCTCCAGCAAGTAACTCGGCTTACCAATTCTGGGGTTTGATAATATGAAAATTAAACCGCAAGAGATGACATACAAGAGATCTTTACACCACCAAGTAGGGAGTAGAGTCTACCGCAATCTAGGGTTCAGATCAATGAAAAGACGCAACACGAAGATGGCAGGTGGACAGTGCATAGCTAGACTGTAGATGGTATGCCGGCCTCGCGGTGATCCTCGGTTGCGATTCATGATAAGACCTTTAAATTAGGGGGGGACTTTTAATCTCGAAATTTGATGTTCGAGAACTCTCCTTCAATATTTGTCCCGTGAAATCTTCCTTGTAGATGCTCAATCTAATATTTGGCAAAATAAAGTAGAGAGCTGGTACAAGTGGACATCGGGCACACTGGGACTGCTTAGTTCGGCTTCATGGCCAACAAAATTGTGACCTTCGGTGGAGGTGAGTGGACCAGCAAAAACGTTAAGGAAAATCGAAGTTTCAAAGTTGCTCGTGGTAGTATCGCTCGCAGGTGGGGGACTCATCTTCAGACCGGGGAGACATCCACTCATTGTCGAATTGGAGGTGTTTTACGAGCGACACTTCCACACGAAGTAATCTACCGGTCTTATTTAGTTCTAAAGCTTTAGACCTTGTGAGAGTGGTGGTCTTGCCGCCCACTTGAGAAATCACGAGGCTAAATGGACACATCGAAACCCTGACTCTTCTGTGCGCAGAGCCATGAATGAGATTAATGCAGCTCAGAAGCTTCAGCTTGCTAGTGTATACAAGGGTGAAGCTGAAAAGGTGTTATTGGTGAAGAAAGCAGAAGCTGAGGCCGAAGCCAAGTATCCGGGTGGAGTTGGTGTAATCAAACAAAGGAAGCTGGACTTAGTGGAAGGTAGGGTTTCAACCATCCAGGACATATTGTCGCACATGCTGAAGTCCGAAGAATGTCTTAAGTGTGAGAGAGACAGGGTTTCTCATTACTTGGTCAAACAAGCTGAAGATGCAGCAAGCAACAAGAAAACTGAGAAGAAGGATGTAGTTGGTCTGCAAGAACAAGCTCTAAAGGAGGTCTTTTTTTTTTGAGATCTTTTGCAACTGGCCACTTTTTGTAACAACATACTAAAGAAAGGTGGCAGTGAGAAGTTTAGTGATGAAGCTATTGAGGAAACCTTTGAGACGGGGTCACGACAAGTGGAAAAGAAAAAGAGTAGCCTCCAGCAGCATTGCAGATGTCCCAGAAGAGGAGGACTACACCAAATACGCAAAGGAATTGCTTCAACTCATCTGCTGGAAAAGGCCCTCCTCATTCCAACACCCCACCAACACCAATAATAGCAAAGCGAATCCGGGCAATGAAAAAGATTTAGGTGCGAACGGGCATGAAATGGCAGACCCAGAAGTTGGAAACAACAAAGACTTGCTGTTGAATAGCCTTGGAGATCAGGAGAGTGTGGACTCATGGAGATAGAGGGATGGGAGGAGTACCGAGGGATGAAGCTTTTTAGTTCGTCCCCGCACTCCAAATGCTTGAGGTTGAAGAGGTATTACTAGACAAGCCATGAACGAATGTTGGGAGATGCTTCTACACAGAGGTCAAGAGCCTAGAGTATTCAACGTTTCCTCCCCACTTGTATAATGTCCTTTGCCAAGTTCTTAGCAGCATCCTCTTTCTAAGGATCTCTATTGCTCAGGTGAAAAAAAAATTGTCTATATGTCCCTGTCCTAACTTCATCAATGACAGTGGGCTCAAGATCACCAGAGATGGCACAGGGGACATCCTTCCCTGTATGAACCTTATTGTCCTCCACCAGCTCCTCCTTTTGTTCTTTTCTTTCTTTTTCTTTTTTTTTGACTTCAAACTGAGCACATTTTGAGTGGAGTCCCTAATGATGATCTCATTTGCTACTTTACATTTAGCAGTTTCTTCCCCTTGTCCCTCCTAAAATGAGAATATACAGCCTCTATCACTCTGTCCATGTCTTTAAAATCTGCATAGTCCAGGACACCTTTGAGCATTGACAACACTCTGCATTATCTTGTGTCAGTTTCCCTTTCACTATAAGACCTCAAACATTAGCTTCAACCATTTTCATCCCCTTTAGAAGATATTCAGAGTTGATTTCCTCAAGAACAACGTATATATTGTTCAGAATAAGAGTAGTAGCAATGCCAAAACCCATTAGACCTCCACCTATCACAGTAACCTTTTTCACCTTCCTTTAGTTCTACCGACAGAGAGAGAGAGAGCCTGCACCCATGTGGGTTGCCCTCTCCTTTCCCCTCTCATCATGCCTTTCTTATCTTTTTCTCCGCTTTCTGAGTGCCCTCCACCTCCATCTTTTCTTTCCATCATTCCTCTACCTATGATTTCTCTTTTCTTTTCTCTTTTTTCTTTATCTATTTGGTCGTTCCACTCTAACTTGTTCCCTGCCAAATCCACCTCCCTTTTTGGTGCACCATCAGAATTCTACCGACGCTGTGGGATCGTAGGTAGTTTTATCACGAGCCTTGGTGTACTTGGGTGTGGTGGCATCCATCTGGATTGCAGAGATAGACGATGACACATCATGATCTAATTCAGCAACAAGCTTAGAGAGTTCCCTATCTAAATCAGTGCATTGTACTCGTGTCAGCTCTGGAACAACAGTAAGTGGAATCCTAGCCACAAGGATTGCTGATCAAAGGAACAAAGCTTCTCCAAGACTATTTAGATTATTCCAGGCATTTATTTCTGTTATCAGATTGCCCCCCTAAGAGCATCAATGATCCTTCCATGTTGCTCAATCCGGCTTGTTGCCTCTTGAGCCCCCAGCTACCAAAGCTTTTTCACAAGCTTGACTTTCAAAAGAGGCACGAACTTTTTCCGAATTACAATTTTTTTCAGCAAGGACTGACTTTGCAGATGTCTCATGTAGAATAAGGTTAGACCGCTCTTGATCAACTCGATAGAATATAGCAAAAAACGAGTTCACATTTGTTGATTCCATCAGAAAATCTCTCAAGGGCAGATTCAATAGCTGGCAAGGAAGATATTAAAAGATCATGATGTTCCTGTAGTGGAACATGAATTTCTTGAACTCGAGATGCAATAAGCTTAAGCTGATAGCCAACTCCATGCCCTTTCTCTCTTCACCGTCAATTGCTGCATCATCGTGAAGGTCTCCCCTAGTCCATTCTACAAGTGGATCCTAGAAACCGTAGCTCCTAAAGGGAACATTCTCCAGGCCTGTGTAGTTATTACGGTCAAACTTAGCATCGCTAAATTCTCACCCTCATTATGATTACTACTGGGTTTCAAATCAGACTCCTTCCTGCCCAACATCTGTTGAGGGACTCCATTCTCATCATTATCCTGAACATTTGCCTTGGGTGTAGATTGAGATGGTGGATGGCTGAGTATTTGGCCAGAAAGTTTGAAATCACCAGACTTAATCTGTTTCTGGGTGTCTGGTAAACTCGGAATATCAATTTTGGACAAGCCAATTGGTTGTTCTGATGTATGTAGCAAGAGAGGAAGCTTAGCTATGGAACTGTGAGATTTGCGGGTGGTACACTTCCTAAAAGGGAAATCCGGCACCACATATCGACGGGAAAAACTATTCTCAGGCTTCAAATGTTTATGAACATCAGAAAACTCTCCACTGGTGGACCCACTATTCGCGCAAGCAACTGTACCGGATAACCTCAAAGTATCTGGGATGATTCCATCTGGCTCAGCAGGGGACTTCCAGAGACATGCTTGTAATATATCATCATTACTGACAAATTGCTTGTGCTTCTCTTTATTAGGTGGTCCATCAGATGTTGATGACATTCTATCTAGGGGTTCTACTGTTCTTGGAATAATTGGGAGCAGAATCTAATGACAAAGATCTAGTGGCACCTTGAAACTTTTCATCATGCCGTGAATCACTGGACGATTTTTTTGACAGGGTCCAAAATAACCGAACCTTGATGTTTTGATTCAGACTTGAGAACCAAACCCAAAAACATTGGCTTCTACATCAGCAGGTAAGCGAGAAGAATTAATCTCACATCCAAACTCTCCTGACGAGCAGAGCAAACTACAATCCAGAGTAGTATGTGTGTTATTGCCACTCCTCGGAGGACAGCAACTCTCCTGCCTATGCAATTTTTAAAACCGGCTTGAGCTCTGAAATTGCAATTTGTACCATTAGCAGATTTAGCTGAGAAAGAGTAGCTGCATCATATCTCCTCTGATAGATGCTGAATCTCAACCGACCGAAGCACCCCTACTGCCCACAAGCCGCAATCACGAGACCCTGCTCGTGACGTCTAAATATGCTACAGATTCTGAGTTCAACTCACGCAGGAAATAGAACAACATCTTCAGAAAACTACTTCATCCCCAGTCTCTCATCTCGCAAGACTACATACGGGACACTACTCAATACATATTCCATATACTTTGACATATCAGGCTAACACTCTCTACTATCGTGTCCCATGGTTTGTTCAAGTCATCCCGAAAGTGACAAGGATTTACAATCCAATTCCATTGATTTACGTCATTGAACACAAGCAAGTCCTCATCAATTTTAGAGCTTAAGTTATCACACAAATGCGAGTAACCACGCAACCTAAGTGTGTACCCACAGCCAAGGAGCCTTCCACCACGCTAACACGAACGATCATCCGCAGCACTTTCTTCTCGACGGCCGGAGGTGTGGCCCTAATGGACAATGTCAGTCCAGAATCGAGATTGTGGCATCAGCGAGGCCAGACCCAGATCCTAAATTTTGGACTATTAGAGGAGAAGTGACAACTACTTTTAAAAGTGAAAAATGCTGAAATAAATCTAACTCAAATTGGATTTTTTTAAAAAAATCAAATATTTTGGAACTACGTTGGTGAGAAACCATATTACCCGAAAATTGAATTTTTGTGCATTTTAAAGGCCAAAATGAACAGGGATTTATGTAATAAAAATAGTTGTGATATTTTGTATATTTTGTGGACCACCAATTTATTTTCTCGAATTTTCAACTATTTTGTATTTTAAAAAAAATATTGAGATAAAATATGAAAAGTATGAAAAATACTAGGGTTGGTGTCAAATAAAATAGTAACAAAAAAACCAAAAAAAAAAAAAAAAAGTTCTTAGACTTGGCTTAAGGCTTTCAAAGTTGATTTTTGTAATTTATCATTTGTTTCTGATCTTCTTATGAATTTTGAAAAAAAAAATGCTGAAAAATATTGAAAAATATAAAAAAGTCTTGTTTTGTTAAAAAATTACGTGTTCCTTAGACTTGTCCAATTTCCACAGTTTGATTTTTTTTAATTTTATTGTAATTTTATGGATATTCATTTAATGTTTTTAAGAAAACGTTATTAAATCAGGTGTCCACATTGGGTACAAAAGTATAAGTTTGATGCATTTTGTTAGGGATTAGGGCCCATTCTAAAATGGTAAAATAGGCACTTGTAAACACAAGAAAAAAAATAATATAATCTCATCCGATGGTCCTACCCTAATGACTTGGGGGTGCGATCCTATAAAGAATCGGGCTTCCCTATAATTTTAGGTTAATGGATTATCAAGTTAATTAATTAGATTAATTAACTTTGGCTCAAACTCTATCAAGTTTCTACCAATTGTAACTTTACAGGTCAAGTGATCATTAGATAGAAGATTTAATTTTGGAGTCCCTATCTTAATCAGTTTGGGTAGTGATTAGACACTAATAAAGTTATCGGAGGAAATTTTTGTTTCGCTACGAACTTAAGATCAATGGACGTTCGGGATTGGTTACATAATTTTTTCAATCTAATGCCCGTTCGTACCAATTTCATGAAGAAGCTTTAGGGTTAAGGTAAGTCCTAAAAGTCCTAAAGGTTCATGCCAGTTGGGATAAGCTCATATATCACATATAATCAGTAATTGAAAGTGCGCAGAAAAGGAATTAGTATCATAATGATAAATCGCATCAAAATGGCACTCTAAGTGGTAAAAGGCAAGCCTAATAAAGCTCTAAGGACTCAGAGAATTTGCATCAAATGGCTTTAGGTTATGATTCGGACGTAGTCTAAGTCAAAAGTGAACAGAATGAAAAATGACATTTTTCAAGATCAGGAAGTGAAAATACATCAAACCAGTGGAACATGTGATCATTTTTCTATTTTTGCAATTTTTAGATTAGATTTTTTTCGAATTTTTTCGGATTGTCTCAAAATTTTTCAGAATTTTTTTTATGAGTTTTCTTAT
>JAGVVM010008336.1:0-17755 GCA_019149425.1 Psidium friedrichsthalianum | reverse complement strand
TAACTAATGTTGTCACTCATAAAATTGCTAATAATCTACTGGAAATTTGTATCAGAAGTTTGTTATTTTATTCGTAAGATACAATTAGATTACACCAATTGTCAAATATGCAAGTATTTGATAATCTACTCGCGGAAAAATGCACCCATCTGTAATAATTAGAGACCGGTTCCGCAAAATGAAAATCATAAACCACACGCTCGTTCCATGAACTCACCCGAGAACCTGGTTCTTGAGTGGGTCCATGGAATCATCCACTATTGGAACAGGTGTTGGGCTAGGGCCACCGTGTGAAGGGGAGGTGGCGGTGGGATTTGAGATCTGATTCTTGCATGATGATGCAAGCGATGGGACAAGGGAAGTGAAGCTTTGGAAGAATGAGATGAGCGGCAAACAAGCCACTGAAGTCCAGTGATGACCAGCCATTTCTCGTTCGACCGAGTAGCTTTGCACGATCACGGCCCTGGAATGACTTGACAAGGAAAGATCTAATCGTTCAAATCGATCAGAGACGATGGTGTGCCAGATATCTGGAGGTTTTGGTTGGGAAGAGCAGGACCCTATTGAGGCACAATCCTTCAAGAGACATGACATGAATATGCTTTTGGGGTTGTGCCGCGAGCGTTGGTGAGGTGAGCTGGGGATTCATATATATATTGTGTGGTCCACTTGGCCAGCAAATTGATATGGGAATTGGACCGATACTCGGTGGGAACCACCCAAAACCAGCCGGTTCGGTCCGAGTGGATCTCGGTTTTTTTCTCGCCACTAGTAACAATCAATGACCGTTTGATCGGTTAGTATGTTATTGACAAATAAACGTTGGAACTTGTGAAACCGAAAAAATTAATGATCTATTCGTAATAATGCTAAAACTATTGTGTTGGTAACTTACTAATTGATGAAGGGGACCACTTATAAAATGGTTATATCATTCATCAGATGCTAACAGTTGACCGAACTGGTAAGTTCTCAGTGGTCTACTTGCTAACAGTAATTCAAATTTGGAATAATTGTTAAAAAAATTCTAAACCTACTATATAACAGCGAATTTGGCCTTAAACTTATCAATTTGACTAATTCAGTCAGCAATTTTTGGCCAAATTTAGTTGGAAGGACTACATTGACAAAAACCTAAAGTTTAGGACTAAATCGGTCAAATTGAAAAGTTTAGGGCTGAATTCGATATGGTATAGTAGGTTTTAGACTTTTTTTTTTTACCAAATCAAATGGCTATTGGTCATTTAGATCTACCATGCATAAAAGAAATTTCTCTTTTTGGCAATTGGAATTTTAGAAATCTGCTAGTTACAGCTTTTCTTATCACTAATGTTCTTTTCCCTGAATGATATTGGAGTGTATGTGCTCATTTGAGCTCTATTTATGCATACTGAGCGAGTGCTTCAACCCGTATCACGGAAAACATTGAACTTGATTTCTTGTTGAATGTTTGTGCTGCTTTCATGGGTTAGAAGAGGAGCATTGGAGGTAATAAGGGTGATGTTTCAATCTGTGGAGTAGATGTAAGTTGTCTTTGGGCATTCTGTTGTTCTGCAGGAGAAACGCAGTTCCTTTGTGATTTTTTTTTTTTTACTGCACGCGTGTGGTATTTTGTTTGGATATGAGGGAAGAGCTGAGGAGGAAGGAATGATGAATGGCCCCATCCTGAATTTTAATCAATCAACAAGATTAGAGGAAGGGAGGGCATGTTTTCCCTTGTAACTAGTGTATTGATTACAATATGAAAGCTCGACATTTATCTTTTCTTCCATGTTTAGTCATTTCGGTAATTCTAGCTTACTTTGGTTAACACGCTTCCGATTAGCTTCCTTTGGCATGTTGCAGATTCGTGGTTCCAGGCAGCATTCGTCCTAACCACTGGTGTCAACAGTGTTTTTGTTCTTGGATATTCAGGAACATCATGGTTCCTTTTGGCTGGGTCCCTGGAGTACTTGGATATATTGCCGCAGCAGCTATTTCGCTGAACGCGAATGTTCTCATTGCTAAGCTTCATGAGTTTTGGAAAGAGGCACATTAGATATAGAGACCTTGCTGGACATATATATGGTACGAGAGCAAACTGGACGAATCTTCATTAACTCTCATTACTGAATCGTCTCCGATGTAGAATTGAACCTTATTCTCTTCTTGCCTGCTGCAGGTAGGAAAGCTTATTCTCTTACATTGGGATTGCAGTATGTTAATCTCTTCATGATTAACACTGGATTTATCATTTTGGCTGGTGAGGCTCTGAAGGTAAAATCAAGTGGAAGGAAAATCTACTTGCTGAAAGTTTTTCTTACTGTTAAACTCCACCACCAGTTAAATCAAAGAATCATGCAATTTTGGAAGAAACCGGAAAAAATCCCATGGTTCCTTGCGGTGTTTCGAATTGTTCTTCTTTCCACATGATAAATCTGTTACTTTTCTTGCATTCCACTCTGTGGATTTTTTTCTTCCATCTGGACTTTTTGCTCCTGATGTTCTGATCACTTGATGTAATACTTGTATTTATGTCCTTGTCCTCATTATACAGGCTGTTTGTGTTCTCTTCCGGGATGACCATGTGATGAAGCTTCCTTACTTTATTGCCATAACGGGTTTTGTCTCTGCCTTGTTTGCCATCGGGATACCTTATTTGTCAGCTTTGAGGGTCTGGCTGGGAGTTTCCACAGTCCTCAGTCTGATATACATTGTTATAGCATTTGTATTGGCTCTACGAGATGGTAAGTTGACATTTTTTATTTACATTCAGTATCCTATTGATACACGCTATTCCATAATTTGCCTATCAGGACCACTGGGCTTCTCTTTGCCTCTGTCCTTGGCCTAAAATTGTGCTTGCATGCACATTGAATCTGGAAGTTTTAGCTATCTAGCTTGTCTAGTATTTGCTAGAATGGGCTAAATACCACATCTTTTGATCGCAGGTAAGGATTTGAAAAGAGAAACTGAAATGGAACGCTATTTTCAGTGCTGAGGGTAGCACCATCTGTCCTGTTTGTGTCTACGTAATCTGATCTTACATTTCTATCTGTTCAAGTTTCTCAGGAATTGCTGACGTATACACCTAGTTCTTCCCATTAGTTTCCCAATTGCCCATTAGTTGACTATACACATCGTTAAATGAAAATTGCTGCAATTCTCTGTGCTTGATCTTGTCCTACCCATTAGTTGATTATACATATCGTCAAATGAAAATTACTGCGATTCACCCAACTTGAACTAATCCCTATCAGAAAGCTATCACATCAAGCTCTATAGTTTGCCGTGAATAGGATATCTTCTTTCAGTTGAATGCCTCCAACTGAATCAAGCCACGTCTACTGTAACATCTTAATATTTTGCGAACTGTATTATGTGGTGGAAATATGATGCAAGTTTATCGTATTTTGTGAAGAGAAGGCTCTAGTTACATGGAAATTCTTAACGTTGTTCTTGGTTTTATAGGCCTTAATTCTCCTGCCAGAGATTATAGCATACTGGGAGATAAAACAAGCAAAATCTTTTCAACCATCGGTGCTGCAGCAAATCTTGTTTTCGCATATAATACAGGAATGCTTCCAGAGATTCAGGTACTCTTTGAAGTTGAATCATTGACCTTTAAAGAGAAAAGACATGTTTACAGAACAAGCATGGAAACCATCTTTGCTCACTGGAGTTTAGAGGAAGTACTCGTACCAATAGAGTTGATTATTCTACTTGGAATGACCTCTATGACACTTCTGATCAATTTAGACGAACACAATCTGATCGTATTATAGTTAGCTATGATTGAAATAGTTTTCACCATGTAAGAACACCAAACGGCCATTAATGGCAATTCTCCATTGTCATGAACACTGCTGAAATTTTTGTCCATCATCTGCTAGATGGAGAGATGCTGCTTAAATTTTCTCCTGTCATCAAATCTACAATGTACATATGTGCCTCAATGACCGATGTTTTGTGGATCCAACAGGCAACGGTGAGAGATGCTGCTTAAATTTTCTTCTGTCATCAGTTATTCAGTTAGTATGTTATTGACACAAAAAGAAAACGTTGGAACTCGTAAAACAGAAAAAATTAATGTTTGTAATAATGCTAAATCTATTGTGTTGGTAACTTAGGGTGCCTATGGTAACGTTTCTGTTTCCGGAACAACTTTTGGAACAGAAACACTTTTTGTGTTTCTGCTCCTGGCAACGATTTTTGGGAACAGAAACACGTTTGGTAACTGCATAAAATTTTTGTTCTTGGAACAAAAAAGAAACAGAAACGTGTTTGGTAACTGCATAAAGTTTTTGTTCTCAGAACAAAAAAAAAATAAAAATGCATTTGTTAACTGCAAAAAAATTATATTCCTAATTTTTTTCATTTAATTCTATTCTTAATTTTTTCAATATGAATGAGATCAACAATAAAAAAAAATGAAAGAGAAGACAAATTAGAATTGAGCAATGAGAACATGAAATATGTCTTCCATAGATAGAAAAAATTATAATTATGAGTCATACATAAATGTTTCCAAATAGATAAACATATGATTACATAATTGATTGCAAATACTATTTGATAAATTGTAATTAAAAAGTGTATTTGGATACAACTTTGATGTAAATGCCGTTTAATAAAAAATACCTTTTGTAAATGATTCGATTTCTCAATTAATTTTTATTATTTATAATTTTTTTGATTTTTAATTATTTTATAATTTTTAATTATTTATTTTTCCGAAAAATTTATTATTTATTTATTATTTTTTTTATTTCGAAAAAAATATTTTTTATTTATTTTTTTATTAATTAATTAATTTTAATTATTTCGTTTTTATTTTTTTTAATTATTTTAATTTATTATTTCAAAAAAAATTATTTTTTATTTTAAATCATTTTATTTTAAATTATTTTTTTATTATTTATTTTTATTATTTTTATTTTTAATCTTTTTATTTTTTGAAAAATTATTTTTTATTTTTAATTATTTTATTGTTTCGCTTTTTTATTTTTATTATTTCCAAAAAAATTATTTTTTTATTTTAAATTAATTTATTTGGTTATTTATTTTTATTATTTTTATCTTTTTTATTTTTTGAAAAAATTATTTTTATTTTAATTATTTTATTCTTTAATTATTTTTATTTTAAATTACTTTCAAGAAAATGTTCTCAATTGTTTCCAAAAAATGTTCCAAATGTGTTTCTAAAAAGTGTTCCGGGAACATAGAAGCAAGTTTTTTTTGTTTCTCATTTCTGCTCCAAAAGTGTTTTTGTTTCTCAAAAGTGTTCTCGAAACACTTTGGGATCACTTTTTTACCATACGCGTTTCTGTTCCCAAAGTGTTCCGGGAACATTTTGGGAACAGAAACACTTTTTCTGGAGCGTTACCATACGCACCCTTACTAATTGATGAAGGTGACCACTTATAAAATGGTTATATTATCTATCAAGTACTAACAGGTGACCGTACTGGTCAGTTCTTAGTGGTCTACTTACTAATAGTTATTCAAATTTGGAATAATTGTTAAAAATAGTTCTAAACCTACTATATGACGGCAAATTTAGTCTTAAACTTATCAATTCGATCAATTAAGTCAGTAATTTTAGGTCAAATTTAGCCAAAAGGACTACATTGACAAAAGTTAAAATGTTTAAGATTAAATCGGTCAAATTGAAAAGTTTAGGACTGAATTGGGTATTGTATAATAGGTATTAGATTTTTTTACCCAATTTTCCCATTCAGAATGGCTATTGGTTATTTAGATTTACCCTGCATAAAAGAAATTTCTCTTTTTGGCAATTGGAATTTTAGAAATCTGCTAGTTACAGCTTTTCTCATCACTACATGTTCTCTTCCACTGAATGATATTGGAGCGTATGTGCTCATTGGTAGGGTAGGGTGGATGGTACCGCTCAGATTGCGGCCAATCTTCCTAACCGGGCGCGGGCCGGGCTTAGAGTGCGTGAAACTCATCACTACCTCGTAAGGGCGTTGAGACCATAGCATGTTACACGAAAGCGCCGCTTTCTCTGTAGTGTTGTCACACAAGATAAGCATGAACAACTGCCAAAAATAAAAACCGCCTGGAAGTCCGAGGACCTTTAGTACCGTACCCTACCCTTGAACCAGCTGCCTTCGAGCTCTATTTATGCATACTGAGCGAATGCTTCAACCCGGATCACGGAGAATCCGATAGATCAGATTAGCCCTGCCGATCCAATTTAAGAAGCCTCAAATTGTTTCTCTCGTCAACTATCTTGCAGGAGCCACTGATGAGATATCCCACAGTAATTTCCAATACTTTGCTAGAGGAACCTCACCGCAAAAAGGACGCGACGAAATTGTGACTTTGAGTCTAGATTATTTAACTCAAACAAAGAGTCCTACCACTACTCCAAACTACATAACAACCGCATTTTGGTCGATTTGATATTCAAAGATATCGTTGCCGCCACATAACACGGCATGGCATTCTTTCTAAATTTTGACAATATGTGTTGCACTCAAATAATTCACCCCCTGAAACACGTGTTTGTAACAAGAGAGATCAACACGAGCAAAACACGAGAGGAATCGACACATGTCCAAGACACGTAAAGAGTCGACACCCGAGCAGAATATCTGAAGAATCGATACACATGATAGGCATGTGAGGAGTAGGCGTCTCACTAGAGAATTAAGAAAGCACATGCGGAGCATGTGATGATACTAATAGGCATTGATTGGTGAGATCATCGAATCAATCAATAACTCGGGCGCCAACAAAAAGTAGTCTTGCTAGAGATTCAAGATCTTTTTGAGGGGCACCAATAACAAGTAATCCCGCTAGAGATCAAGATCTTTTTGAGGAGCGCCAAAGGGGGTGAAAATTGCCCTCTTAAATCCTTTGGCTGGAAGATGGTATAAGGCCGATAAAATCAAAATAGGTCCTTAAGAACAGGTCAAAAAGTCCGTGGAATGTGGAGGACATGGACATAACAAACACTATCGAAAGAAGGTTAGTAGATGTCCTATCGACGGTTATCGGAATTTTTAACCTCAAGGCCCTAAGAAGTGGAGAACGTGGGCCCAACTTACACTAGTAAAAGGCTTGAACAAAGGCGCTAACATCATCAATTATTTGAAGTTAAATAACTACTTGAGGACTAGGTCAAAAAGGGATTTGAAGGGGCTGAAGAACGCAGCTGTTGTTGGAGTGCTAGAACTACAACTACCGAAGAGTAGTTACTACTCCAACCATTGTAAATACCACCAGGCAACTACAGAGCAGGCCTCGGAACAAATCAACAAATTTATCTTATCTTTACTTATCATACTATATTTACTTTCTTAGTTATAGCTTTCAGATTCTCGTCATTGAGTCAAACTTTAGCGTTTAAACGACCTTAGTACCAGTATCAACGATGACTTGATATTCTCACGTGTGTTGCTCAAATTCACCATGAGTAAATGGTCATCGATCGATTGATCTTGTTTACCGACAGGTCATGTGACCACGATCTCATTTCCAATAGTGGATATTGCCGCCGTCCTTTAGATACAATCATGAACATATCATAATAGACATTAAGGAAAATTTCAAATAAGGGCCTGAAGTCTTCTCATTTCTTCTAATAAGGGCCTGAAGTGAATCACGTTTCAAATAAGAGCACGAAGTACCCTTTTTGTTTCAAAAGAGGGCCTAACCAAGGGTATTTTTGTCATGTTCTTTTTTTTTTCTTTTTCCTAATCTTTTTTTCCTTTGTTTTGCTAAGACGCTTGCCTGTTTACCCTCTTCAACACACTGTTCATCGTCTTCAACCCATGGTACTATTCATCGTCTTTAACCTAGGGCACTGTTCATTGTCGTGCCCGTCAGCCTTGCCCTCGAGGCTGGCAAGGGCCTCGCTTATGCAAGCCAAGGGCTCACCTCGACAGCCTCGCCTTGGCGAGCAAAGGGCTGCCTCGATGACGTCGCCCGGGCAAGCAGAGGCTGGACCTTGCTGGCCTCCCGAGTAAATCGAGGGCTACCCTTACCTCGCCAGCCAGGTTTGGTGAGGGCAGTCGTTGGGTGAGGCCGACAACTGCTACCCTCGGCCGACGACTACTACCCTCATCTCACCCAAGTGAGGCCGTCGAGGCTGGCCCTTGGCTTGTTTAGGCGAGGCCCTCGCCAGCCTCGAGGGCTAGGCGACGCTGCCGACAAGGTCAGTGGCCCTCGCCCTGGTGAGGCGAGAGCTACCCTAGCTAGTTCTGGCCAGCAAGGGCAGCCTTAGAGTTGGCCGCCCTCTACTCGCCTAGGCGGGGCCAGAGAGGGTTGCCCTCAGCTCGCTCGGGGCAAGGCCACTGTCGTCGCCGAAGTCCTATCTTAGCCCTCGCCAATGGTCAGTCATTAAAATTGGTCACTGATGAGGAGATAGGGCAAAAAAAAAAAAAGAAAGGAGAAAAAAAAGTCAAAAAATAAAATGACTAAAATGTCCCCAATCATGTCCTATTTTTAAAAAGAGAGCACTTTAGGCCCTTTTTTTAAACAAAATCCTTTTCGGATCCTTATTTAAAAAAACTATAGCACTTTGGGCATTTAAATAAAATTTTCCCTAAATATTAGATCAATGATAGTTTTTGAATTATCAAAATTCATCGAGCTGTTGTCGTTGGTTAAAATAAAATTTTGAAAAGTAAATATATTAGCTTAATGTGCTCTATCCCGGCGAAAGTCGACCACGCCGGTTCTGGCAACGCTCCTTTTCTCTCGGCTCCTGCTCCGCCACAGTTCGCCGCTCCATTCGCTGCTGGCGGCCGTCTACTCAAAATTCCATCTCCGATCGATGGGAGCTTTGTCTCCGCCATCGCACTGTTAGTTCCTGTCGTGTGATGCTTCTGTTCTCTGATATGTGGGCGAGAGCTCGTGATTTTCTACCGTCGATTGCTCACCAAACCTGGTCGATCCAATCCGAATTTGCGGGACCCCAATCGACCCCAATCGACCTCTGTTCGTTAGGTCTGACAGAAAATTTTCCGGTCAGGTTCGGTGTTGATGGTTAAACTGTACCAAACAAACCTTGATCTGAATTTCTTCTGCGACTAGTTATCAAAACCCACGCACCAGCACTCTATAATGATATGCATGATTGTTAGATTAGTATCAATTCTGGAGTTCACGGAGATTCTTTATATTGTTCGAATGAGGAACTTAATGGGTCTGCTATCTTTGGTTTTGTATTGGCTCTAAGATCTGCATGGTTCTATAGAAATGCAGTGTAATTGAGTACATAGAAAGTCCCTGAGACGGTTTTTGCAGACAGAGGGTTTATTGGTTGTAAGGGAAATACCGATTCTCCATGCTTTTGTTAGCTCAATGCTTTAAATTAGTAGAGGGGAGCCTCTGCAACATTTGAAAATAATTTTGAAGCTTTTGGTATATTTTGTGGACCCAATTTCAGCCACTGAATTGCCGACATTTTGATTTTCTGTCGCTACTTCTGTATTATGTGGTGGACTTGAAACCAGTTAATTGTGGAGTCATTGGATTGGAAGCTCCGCTTGTTGCTTTTCTTGCACACTGTTGAATATGAGAACCTTATGTTTTGTTACCCAGTCAAATGGTGCAAAATTCTGATAAGCCTCTTTCGCTTTAGGGTGCCGAGGTTTTCTGTTTTGTGAATGACTTTCTGAGAGCTCTTGGGTGACTCCGGGACAGCAGAATTGGCCAGCAGTTAGTGAGCACAATGGCCAAGATCAGGGATCGCACTGAGGACTTCAAAGATGCAGTGCGACAGAGTGCTCTGTCTTTGGGATATAATGAGGTCTGGTTACCATTTTGATTTTATTTTTATGTCTAAACCTCTGTTGTGCGCAGAAAAGAAGTATTTGGCAGGACATGCATTTGTCAATCCTCTATTTACTTGCTATAATTCTTATTACTGCCTTGGTGTTTGAATGCCTTCAATAGTCCAAGCTGGCCGCTACCATGGCATCTTTCATAATCCACAAGCAGCGGGAAAGATCCGCTTTCACCAAGGCAGCACTAAAAACGGTACTCTCATCACTGAAAAAAATATGAATCACTATTGCTGAGTTGTTTTACATAGTGTAACTCTGAGGCAATTTGGTTTAGTGATTGACTGTTTTGTTCTTCTCCTTTGAGAGAAGGTGGGAACTAATTATACGCCTTGCTAAGTATGTTTTTGTCTTGACTTATTCTCTATGCAGCTTGAAAGCATTGAAGCTTTGGAACAATTTTTGAGGAAGCATAGAAAGGACTACGTGGACCCACTCCGCACCACAGAACAGGAGAGAGATAGCATTGAACATGAAGTAAGTCATTGAAATGCTTCAAGATCTTTTTTTTTTTTTAAATAACAGCTTCAGGATTTTCTGTATGTTAGACTTACATCATCAACATCATCTTTATCCCAAACAAGTTGAGATCGGTATGTTAGACTTAGATACGTGATAAATCTTATGAAGGTCTTTAGGGTCTGCTTATTTTGATGTTGCTTAAAGGCATGGAGTTGGATCCATGGATTTCAGACTTCTATTGTCTACATATTTTCTTTCTGACTAATTCTGGAAATGTAGCAATCTCGTGACTCTGATGATCTTTGTACGATGAGTGTGCTCGAACTCTCTAATAAATCTACCATCTCCCTTACTGACATCTTATACCTGATTCAAATGTACACGTTATATCTTGATGAGGTTGATCGTACTTTCATTCCCATGAGCAGTGCTTTGATTGCCTATTCCTATAATTTTCACATGCAATGTATCCTCAGAGTTCATCTAACAGCGAGTTAATTATTAACCTTTTTCTAAAAAGGAAAAAAAAATTGAATGACATGTTGCAGGTTACTGCTTTCATCAAAACTTGCAAAGAACAGATTGATATCCTGCAAGTTAGCATAACAGAGGAGGAAAAAAATTGAAGGGATGGCTTGGCCTTAGTGCTGATGGCTCTAATGCTGATACTATAGCACACAAACAGGGAGTGGTGAGGCAATTCTATCTTTTATGCATCAAATGGCAGTGTAATATTATCACTATGCATGGTTTCTTAAAGAAGCTAATTGTTCAGTTACTCTAATATTATTTAGATCGAAACCTATAATATTATTTTAGTGAGGCTGGAGATGCTTTAGGTCTTTAGATTCCATAGAAAAAACATAAGCTTGTTGTAATGCTTTATGACTTACTCTAAGACGTTTCATGGTTAAGCCTCTGTATGGCTGTTGGAGACAGCAGTTTCAAATAAGATATTACAGTTAAGAAGAATTTTCTCCTAGCACAGATAAATTGCACCATTTTCTTTTCTTTTCTTAAGAAGCAAGTGGAAGGACTATTGCATTGCAGTAGAACATTATTTAGGTCCGCATGTATGGTACTGATTCTGCCAAATCATTCTGCGTGGAAAGTTCTGTTCTTTCATGTTGTAACATTTCTAATGCCATAAGGTTGCTGGAAATTACTTTTCACTGTTTTGGTATGAATTTCCTATCCTTGGTCAGAGGAATTGCTTTTTCTGGTTTCTGTGAGAGAGAGAAAGAGATGACTTCTGGTTTTCTTGTCGGATTTGATTAAGATATTCTGGTTTACACTGTGGTTTCTGTGGCATGGGACATGCATTGGCTGGTGGATTAATTTTGCGGTTAATTACTCTCTTGTACTGTAGGTATTGATATTAAGTGAGAAGCTTCATTCTGTCACTACACAGTTTGATCAGCTAAGAGCCATACGCTTCCAGGATGCTATTAATAGGGTGACACCTAGAAGAAAACTTAATCAGTCTGCCAGTTCCATTCCTGTAGATAACTTAAATGATAATGTAGAACTCAAAGAGTCTAACAAAGTTCCAGGTGAGCATCTGAGAGTCCAGCAACAACACTTGGATGATGAGACCCGTGCCCTTCAGGTAATCACACAATCCACTTTTTTTCCTGGGAATAAATGATTATTAATAATGCTGATTGGTTATTTTATTCTAGCGTTCAAGTCACTCAGACTTCTGGTATATGTATTGTTCAGGTTGAGTTGACAAGCCTTCTGGACGCAGCCCAACAAACGGAAACGAAGATGGTGGAAATGTCTGCATTGAATCATCTCATTTCTACACATGTGCTGCAGCAAGCTCAGCAGATAGAGCATCTATATGAGCAGGTGAGAACTTTTCTTTCATTCCTTGTTTCTTGTGTGGTTTAGTTGGATTGAAGTATGTATCATTTTCTGCCCCATCTTATCTGCTATCCTGGTTTGCACATTTGTTCTTCGTATGGTTTCCTCAACCAAGTGTCTAGAGTGTGTTGTGCCCGCTCATATATTTGCCATTTGATTTGGGTTTTTCAGCTTAACCTGAGCAGCTACTAGTTATTGGTTTAATAATATCTCTGTTGATGCGTATGCAACAAGGATTCATTTAAATTTGTAATTAACAAAATTTTGGTCTGCTTATGTGCTATCGTTAGATTTGATTGCAACCATATCACTATTAATCATGAATTTTGAGTAGGTGACAGTCAAAAGTTGTAAAACTCGTGTTCAAATTTGAGAAGTTGACTTCTAAACCAAATAAGTTTTTCGGACTTCTCTTCCCTCTAGTAGATTGCCTCCATTTCTCTCTTTGAGGGAAAATTTAAAAGTGGATGTATCTATCTGAATATTGAATTTTCTATTTTTGTGGAAAGCTGGTGACCCACTAGATTGAACGAGCCAGATGTATTTAGATGTGTGCAATAATGTCTGTGTTTTGTGGGGAGGGGGGAGAATAGTTTCCTGAACACTAGACTGCAATCTAAATTAGAAGGCTATGTGTCTATTCTAAATCTCCCTGCTGATTTATAGCATTAGCAGCGCTAACAGAAAATAGACAGAACACATTTGTTGAATGGCACTTCTTGTCCCATTGACCACGTTATGACTTTCTATGTGCTCTTCCATTCATATGGAAATTCACGTAAGCTAAGAGCCTATTGATAAAACTTATTGATAAATAATTTTCAAATTTGTTATTCAATCTGAGGACTGCTTCTGGAGTTGTTCTATGACAGTACTTTCCTAGACCAACCAAACATGCATTCTTCTTCTTCTTTTCGTGAAGAGGATCTTATAGTACTTTTTACAACAGAGACTTGTTATATCAAGTTAATAGTCTAGATGTCCTGCATTAGCTTGCCTCTCATGTTTGCACTTCACAGAATGGCCATCAACTTCTTAATTTCGTCTCCATCCTCAAAACACATACATGGAAACGTTTCTTAATTCCAAACACTGAAAATTTCCATTTCAGCTTTCGCCTCACCTTTCCACAACCTTTGGAGTTGCAATTTGCATCTCTGCTTTGTAGTTTCTCAGAGAAGGATCTCGGGATAAGTTCTTTATAAACAGCATTTAAGTGAATATTACAGAAGACATCAGGACTCATCTCCAATCACATTCTCGTATGATCCCATGTCAAATGTCACCCATAGTTTATTCATGCAACTGGTTGTCGCTTACTCTTTTTCTACTTCCTTGGTTCTTTAATAGGCAGTGGAAGCTACCTCAAATGTCCAGCTTGGGAACAAAGAACTGGCCCAGGCTATTCAGCGAAATAGCAGCAGCAGAACCTTTCTTGTGCGTTCCTTTTTGTACTCACTTTCTCGATCCTCTTCCTCGACTGGTATAGTTGAAAAGTAAAGATCTTATCACCAAAACCTTCTATTCTTCATTCCTACAGCTTTCTCTTCATTGCATTTCCGCATAGTTGAAAGCTCAACACCATGTGGCCTTTAGTTGTGAGCAATCTTCGGCATTTTTACTTTGGTACTCCTTTTACTACTTGGCATGATAATGTTAGTAAATTGGCGGGGTCCGATTCTTTAGGTGCTCTTTAGGGCAAAGCTAGGAAAGCGGGGAAATCAAGTCGTTTGCTTGATCAACTAGAAGCTTGGCCAAAAAGGTGATCGAGATCCGTGCTTAAGATATTCATACGAGTGTGTGAAGAAGTCAATAGATTGATGCTTTTAAAGCTGAGTCCTGAGTGTAAGGAAAGGAATTTGTCACGCAAGCAAAGCTGATAAAGCAGAGACGCTGGGGATCTACGATGAGTGAGTTAACTGGGACTCACAAGGCAGCAAGCTCGACGTAGATCTACGTTTTAAAATGACTTGTCCCAACGTAGATGGCAATGAATACGAACGCTTGGGGACGTGCTCTGGTAGAAATGAAAAGTCTTGAACGGTAATTCTTTTGCTTCATTAATCGGGACAGCTTTTTGTTCTTTATTCGAATTAGTAAGAAATCGAACGACTCGGAATGCAAGTGTTAATTTCGAAAAACAAGGGGGGGGGGGAATAAAACCAGGCAGGCAATTAGTCCAAACACGTGCAGGGGCACCAGTCGTGAAGTCCATATCGTCGAGGATTCAACCTGTCTCGGCTGGACTCCAAACAGATGCGCATCATAAATTGGAAAAAATATGGTATAATTATGGGAGGACGAACGCTTTGTTTATTCTGATGGCCCGGGCCGCAATAATGGACGTCAAGTGGTGTCAAAAACACTATTTAAGTGCGGACCCCAGGCACCTACGCTATCACAGTTATTAGGGCATCTTGGTCACCTCGAAAGGTTCAAACGCTTTCTCTCCTTTACAGCACTCGACGCAGCCCTCATCCCTTCTCTTAGGCTGTACCACCAGTTGCCATGTGACCTTGTTCCTTCTGCATGATCAATGCCACTAATTGCCCGACTCGTGGACTCAGTCGACGAGTGAGGAGTGTCCTTTTCGCATGACGAAATGGCGGTTCAATGTCAGCCATTAATGGATGCAGAGACGAACCGGAATCCCGTATCACTGATTAATTCAAAGTCTTCACAAAATTAGGCTTTGATTTTGATGACATCGAAGTATGAAGCTCTCCTCCAAATGCGCACCGCCCACCAACTTTTTGCGTACTAGTCAAAATCGATTCGATTCATTTCCTACTTTTCTTGAGTTGCAAACCACACCTCCATCCAATGCCTCCCACCAGTCTCAGCTGTTTTTTTTTTTTTTTTGCTGGATCCCGAATATATGCCAGTAATTAATGTAAATGATTGGAAAAAGAAAAGCCCACCAAAACACAAACAAAGAGATACCCCCCAATAAAATCTCCAAAATAAATGATAAATAAATGAACGAAATGACCAATTCATTAAACTCACCAGCTAAGACAGTCCATTTCCTAAGCGCGTCCCCTCCTTTGCTTCACCTCTCTCTCTCTCTCTCTATGTCTATCTCTGTCTGCAGAGGAACGCACAATTTCGTCGTCAATCCTTCGATTTTCTGACGCCAATCTCTCTATCCATCGCCTGGTTTTGTCTCTCTGAAGCTCGCTCTCTCTCGCTTTCTCTAATCCTCTCTGATAAACTCTGTTCAGCGACCATGGATTCTGGTAGCTCGTTCCTCCTCGTGTTCTCCATCCCAACATGTCAGATCTCTTCGCTTCGATCGACAGGGCCGTATCCTCCTGCCGGTGCCGAATCTAGTGAGCCCGACCTCATCCAAACCCCGGACCGCCGACGATTAGTACGATTTCTCCTCCTACGCACCCGACGACGACGACGACGTCCTCCTCCCGCACGAGAAATCACACCAGCAGGTTCTTCACGATCGGGCTCGTCCACCTCGCGGTGACTCGTCAACATCGGCGTCCTCCTGCTCAATAAGTATCCGCTCAGCAAATGGGTTTCAAGTACCCGATTCTTCCTCACCATGTGCCACATGACTCGCTTGCTCCTTGCCCTCAGATAAATCGCCATCGCGTGGATGAAGATGGTCCCGATGCAGACCATTCGATCCAGGGTCCAGTTCTTCAAATCGCGGCCCTTAGCCTCGTGTTCGCTGTTGTTCGGTCGCTTCGGCAAACATTTCTCCGGCACCAGTTCCCCTCCCTCTGCCCGTGTCCTTTAACCCCTTCGATCGGAGCCACGACGCCCTTTTCACCGCGTTCTTCGCCTATCTGATGACGCTGAAGAGGGAGGCTTGGCTTACGTATATAACTCTGGTCCCGTGGTTACCGGGGTGTCATCGCCAGTGGGGTATGTTGACCCAATTTTTGCGCTATCTAATTCCTTGCATATGGAGAATTGTGATCACAAACGTGGGGATTGTGATATCTAGCTGAAGCCCCGAACTGCATTTTCTGTTTTTGGCTAAAAGGATGCAGTGCATCATCTGGATATCCGCATATTGTGGGAAAATGTTAGTATCTAGTAGATACCAAAACAATTAGTGTGGTGTAAGGTAGCCTTTGCAGCAGTTCTTCAGATGGTGAGGATTTTTGAATTTATGATTATGAGAGGTTGGATAAATAGCACAATGGAAGTTTCTGGTATAGGAAGGTTGTGTTCGATCCAGAGCCTATTCTTGCTTCTGCTATGATTTATGGTTTGTCTTGTCGGCTGTTAGAGGTACTTACAGTTGTGATCTTTGCGGACGTCGGTAGCTCTTTGGGAGGGATAGTCATTGTGCCAACTGGATTGATTTTTCGCTGGAATCTTGCTTAGGCAGGAAAAACAGATAGATTATGGTTTGATCAAAACTACATGCACGGTTTCACTCTTAACTTATCGTCCTAGATGTGAGACATCACCTTTTTACCGGGTGATCATGTTTATACATTGCCTGTATGCAAAAGCAGATTGTCATATGAGGAAAACACGGGCTAAGTTCATGCTACCATTAGAGTGCTAAATTGCTGTTCGAGAGGGATAATTTGGTGGATGCAGGAGATGCGCTCAATATTATCATAGTCATGTGTTCCAGCCAGTAAAATGTTCATTCATTTGAAATAAACAGCGATAACAACAAAGTACGGTCCCCAGATGAATAAAGTCGTGTGATGTTGTCCAATGCTATTGACAAAGGCCTCTTTTCCACAAGCAATGGCATATGCTTATGAATTATGAGGAGCCAGCAATGGCATGTGTTCCATTTCCTGATGACATTCTCAGATGGCTTTACCTAGCTAGTGGGAACACATTGTTTCAATAAAAACTAACATTAAAATGCTTAGGGCCTATATACTATGCAATCTTCAATTGGAAACTATAACTTTATAGAAGCTTCTCTTTTCTGTCTGAACATTGGTCGTTTAAGTGGAATCATCTTAATGCTCATAAACCTAGTCCCATATGGCTTCGGGTGAACCAAGTTTCCATCTATTTGGCTTTATCATGGTGTGGCAGCTACGGGCAGCAGGCATTGAAATCTGTCCTGCAAGGGATCCTCCTTTCTTCTGAAGGGTAGGCTCTCCTCCACACAAACCCCTCCACCCGGGGGGCACCTTTCTTCTCTTTCGTTTGTTTGTGCGGTCCCTGCATTTCCTAGTGTTGCATTCTGCACTGTATTAAGAGTAGTTGAAAAAATAATTGAAGGTGAGGGGAATTTTTTTACAGGAGAAGCTGAATTCTATGAATCTGCTATTATATATGGCTCCCATAGCTTGGTGTCTCTTCTCCCTGCAACACTTATCTGGAAGAAAATGTGGTTGGCATCACCCTAGCTTTGGCAAGAGAAGATTTAGGATCATTTGGTATCTGCTTTTCAATTCGTCACTTGCGTATTTTGTCACTTGACCAACTTTTGGTCACAAAACATAATAGTGCTAGGACTCCTCTCCAGGTACGAATTCTTCTTAATATGCACTCTTTTTAATTAGATATTGGGTACCTTCGCCTTGTTCAATCTTTCTAATTGAAAATGAGAAAGAGGTTGTCGGTGCAAAAACATTGTGTTGGATTTTGAAGGATCTATGAAGCCAGATAAAAGATTAAGTCTA